>JALPQI010030668.1:0-63122 GCA_025490895.1 Thaumatotibia leucotreta | reverse complement strand
TGCGGTATCTGTTGTTACTGAATTGTCGCTAATACCAGGCCCGGGTGGTCCAGGTGGGCCCGGCGATCCTTGCACACCTGTTAAAAGTATAAATAAGTTTTTTGAATAATATTTAGTTATTCAACATCAATCGCCTTAAAATAAATATGATGTTCATCGAAGTATACAAACATCTCAAAAGAAACAATGTAAACAAAAGTAAAACACGAATAAAAGAATAGAGTGTGACAAATTGAATAAAAATACGACCGGCAAACTATATGAAACAGCAATGTAACTTACGAAATAACAAAACTCATTTTCAGAAAATAAAATGTCTCTGTTGAAAATAAAGAGCAAAAGTTACGTTCGAGGGCGATAAAAAGCGATGTACGTTTGACACTTGAAAAGGTCCGGCGTAAAAAATAAAGATTTTCCAAATCGTTGCAATATAGCCCTAAAATCTTGCAAACGAGTTCGCCGCGCATAAATAAGGGTCATAGTGGAACATAAAATTTGATGGGTGAGTTAGTTTGTTACCTTTCTCGCCCTTTTCAGCTGGTCGGCCGTGGGGCCCAGGTAGACCCGGACTACCGTCGCGTCCGGCCTGGCCCCGTTCGCCTTTCGCTCCATGAGGGCCCCTTAGCCCCACATAACCCTAGTAACACAGTTATAAGCCAGGGTTGAGTAACATAACGTCCTGTTACGAGGGTCAAGCCTGCGCTTATTGCGTTAACCCCGAATTTATTCTGCGCGTACCTACTAAATTAGCGAGGGTCGTAAGAGATTTCATTTTGATTTCGTAGGTACACGAGTAACAAAGTGTTTTATGAAGTGTGGGTCGCTGAAGTAAACCGAGTTAAACTTGTTTAAAAAATAAGAATAAGGTAGCTTTCCAAGGACACCGAATACGTTACTGGCTTAAATAGGTAATTATTAATAGAGGTGAAATTGTTTGTCACTACTTGAATTGATGTGAACTGAAGTAGATCGTTAACCTTAGAAACCTTTACACTTAATGAATAATTTAGAATGACAATTTTCCTTCCAAGCTTGTTAATTAGTGAGAGAATTTTATTTAGAATTATAAATACATTTCTTGAGCTCAAAAATGTTAATGGGGTGATCATTTAAAGAAAACTTGAGTAAGAATACGTCAGTCTATTACAATTAGGTTTTTTATTAGGCCTCTAATTTCTATGCCAATGTTGTATAAAAGTAGATATACTAATACCCGTTTCCTAGAACTTTTATTTTATTCTTAGTAACTGCTGTGAGGATTGCTATATGCGATAGTACGCCCCCATTTCACCACAGTAAAAGTTGTGACAGTTGTAAATTTAATTGTTCTCCAATTGTGGGTGTCTATAGGCTACGGTTACCGCTTGGTATCACACGGGACGTGCGTTTATTTACCAGCAAAATGAAATGGAGGATGGATGGATCAGAGATGGAACTATAGAAAAGAGATCCGGACACCTGCCATAACAATGATTACTCTTTGGTATCGAGGCAGGCGATGACTCGCCGCCGACTAGATAGGCTCCCGTAAATGCCGTCACAAGAGACAGTCAGGGGCAACACCGGTCTAGGCGGCTCAATCGGCTTGGCTTGTTAATCTCATACATTTATTACTTATCGCTTATCGTATACGATTGCAGAATGGAATCTTGGATAGGTCTACTGATACTAGTCACTTGGCATAATCTTGTTACAGACGTAATGCATAATCTTTCATCATCATCAATTACCAAATATTTCTGTCACAATTGACTTCTGTTTCCTCATTGAAGCTAATTGTAAGACTTATCAATTCGGACGTTCATAAGATAATTCACTACGTTTACATGTATCATCGAGAGACAAAACAAACGCCGACGCATACACACTAATTCATTTGTTTTCCAACATTAGGTTTCAGGGGTTGACAAATTACGTTCGTCATAATTATTATTCCACATACCCGTTCTCCTTTGTCGCCCTTGGACCCGTGTAATCCCCTCTCCCCTTTGTTGCCCGGATAGCCTCTGTCACCTTGAGGGCCTGGGGGCCCCATAGGGCCCCTCTCACCGTGCCCAGACACAGTTAATCCGGTTGATTCCTGACAAATGAGGGTAAATATTAATATGTATACTTATGATTGTCTGATTGAGAACGAATTGAGACCAAATCAGTAAAAGTAAAAATAGTAAAGACTAGTGACAGGTAAGTATGCCCACTTATGAAGATGCGTAGATTAGATATATATTTGATTTACTATCATTTTGATAGCAAATAAATATGAAACAAAGTACGCGTAGCAATGTACAAGTTGCAGAACATTCTCAAAACTGCAGGGATTCGGAAATTTCCGAGAATTTTCATGAGAATTTAAGAGTAAGTTCTCATTGAGAATGTTTCTATGAGAACTTATAAAAAAGTGTTATGAATAATATTGTATTTCACAATTGACTAAACAAGGCATAAAATATAGGCATGTAGGTATGTATGTACAATGGTTTTTTCATCACACTTGTTGTCTAAGCGCGCCATTGCTTGCGCGCGTAGCGGGAGTAATAGAAAAGTGAAATTCCCTAGGGAGTAATAGAAATGTCAGTACGTCATTTAATAATACAGGGTCCGCCAAATAACGTTTTTTTTTTTTCAACTAGTGCTTATTTCGCGAATGGTAACACTTAGCTCATGTCTGATTTGACAGATAATTAGTTTTATCCTTCCGCTGAACGAATATGGTTGTGTATACGCGACAAGCCAGAGACAATTGACGCTTTAAAGGACAATATTCGTGAAGCCATTGGTGAAATACAGCTGCACACAATCGATAATGTGCTTAAAAATTGGACCGATCGTGTAGGCTACTGCATGGCCAGCCGAGGCAGCCATTCGAATGAAATTATTTTCCATTATTAACCGGAAGGATTGTACATTCAATAAAAAAAAAAATTGAGAAAATATTTAGTAGTTTTTTTTATAGCATTTAAAAAAAAATGTTATTTGGCGGACCCGTTATTATGTCTTAAAACTTATTTTTTGGTTGACAAGTGTGATGAAAAACATTGTATGCATCACGGTCAGTAAGCGGAATACTAACTCGAGTCATAAAAGCCCTCCGAGATCTCCATCTCCAAGATCCAAATAAAATAATATTCTCTCGTGGAAAATAATCAGATTTACCATAACACCTACCGGAGGTCCAGGAGGTCCAGGGGGACCTTGTGGTCCAGGGGTTCCATCTACTCCTGGCTCCCCTTTTGGTCCAGGCTGACCTTCTAGTCCAGAAGGTCCTATTTCTCCCCGTTCTCCTCTGTCTCCTTTAGGTCCTACTGGTCCTGGGGGACCTGGGTCACCTATTTGTCCCTGTTAATAAAATAGGAATGAGTATACATTTTCATAAGAATATCTAGATTTGCTTCCGTACAAGGAAGTAGGAACTAGAAAGAACAGCGAATAAATACGGTTTAACAATTTATTGTGGTGTGTAGTCCCGGCAAGCTGCTGCTATTACAAAACTATAAACTTCACAATCGAATTGAGACATTGCAGCAGGTAACTCTTTGTTACTTGTTAGCTTGTCACCACAGATGTCATATTATATACCATAGATCAAGCAAACGTGTCTACTTAGCGTGCCAATGAACTCAGTGAAATCCACTGAGTTGTCCGTCTTTAATCGCAGCTTGCAGCTTTCGGGCGTCAAATTTTGTAAGTTGAAGTGAACAAAAACATTAATAATGCTTTCTTAAGTAATATTAATTGCAAAAACACAAAAAAACATGAATACTCAAGGGCCTGACATATTTAAAATCATAGTAATCAACTTCAGTACAAAATCTGACACGCTCGGCCGCCATACAAATGAATGAACTTGTTTCTTCTAAATCTAATTCTGTGCTTGTAACATTTAAAAAATAAACGCATACAGTAGATGTCACTAGGTGCTTTCTTAAGACACGATAAATAGTCTACTTCGTATTAGCCGAACCGTATAAAACCTCAGCAGCGCAGTTAGAAAATTACTGGACTAGGTAATCTACCACACAAAGAACTGTGAGTTTGAAGCAATTGGATTCTTTCAATATACATTTTTTATAACTAAAGAACCATTTGTGTCAAAATGGACCCAGAACCAACAGACATGGGAGTCGAGCTATTAAATAAGTTTTTAAATCTACTTAATTTAATTATATGGGTACAAAGTCGAATTCCATTGCAGAACTGAGATATTCATATTTTCATCCATAGTAAATACGAACTAAGAAAAATCTGTGGCTAGGTTATTTTAAATGTTGGAGGGTAGGCAACATATTTTATATCTAGGTTCTGTGATGGTATCTAACTGGGTGCTTATAGAACAAAATAAAGTACATTTTTAGATACTTTTAATGACCTAACTCTCAGCTGTGTTGGCTCTGGGTCCAAGTCCCATACTAAATTGCTCATAGTCCTTTTCTTAATGGTTCTTCTCTAAGGACATAACCATGTTAGATAATTGAAATGAATCTTACCGTTTTACCCGGGGCTCCCGTGGTGCCATCAGCGCCCGTGGGACCCTGGGGTCCCGGAGCTCCCTTTAGGCCTGGCACCGTGGACAGCAGACGAGATAAATCGTTCACTGTGCACTTGCATTGGCCGGATAACGGGATCTGGTAATAAACAATACATTTTATACATACACGGGATAGGTACTACGGCTCTTATTGTCAAATAAATTTTACTTATTTTAATCACCGGTTAGCATGATACAGATGTAGTGCAAAAACATTTTCCTTCGACTTTTCACGGAAACATTCGAATTCATATTGCTGTCACAACAAACTTCAGTACCCATTTGCACTGGAGCTTTGAGATAGAAAGATAAATTCGCACGTTTCCGTGAAAAGCAGATGGAAAAGGATTTCGCACTACATCTGTACATGCATTTTAATAGATGCTACCTATTACACTAGGACCTCTCTAGATCTGTGTTGATCTCTCTACGAGGAAACTATATTTTTTTATAAACGTATCTTCTTTGTAATTTATGGCATTAATATAACGCTTAAATTAACTGGCATAATTATATTAATTATGTCGCGAGTAATGATGAGTGAGTAACACGACTGCGGTTTAAAAACGTTCTTAACCCTCTAATGCATACGAAGCCAAATATGGTTTCATTGGTTTTGGACTCTATTGACTGCTGTTAGGGTTCAAATTTGAAATGCATTTTTACCTGTCTTATGCATTAGAGGGTTAAAAGTAAAAATAATTCCTTTTTCAGGTTTATTCTTGTGAGCGTATCTGCATATAAGCGCTTGTCTATTACTTACGATATTTTGTTTTGATTGCAGTCGGGGAATCTTTCATTACGGAAAATATAAACATTATGAAGGTTCCCCGACTGCAGCAATCGAAACAAAATATCGTAAGTAATAGACAAGCGCTTATATGCAGATACGCTCACAAGAATAAACCTGAAAAAGGAATTATTTTTTACTTTTAAGAACGTTTTTAAACCGCAGTCGTGTTTTTAATTTTTTTTATTAATTTATTTATTTTCATTCATAATCAGTATTGTCACAATCAATTTAAGCTTGCCTTAAATGCAAACATAGTCTCAATTTTCAGACGTTGATTCCGGGGCTGCGCTGGTGCAACTTGGTAATACCTAAATATTTGGCGCGCTGGATAAACTAGGCACCTGAATAGCCTAGGTAAAACTAATTTAGTCTAGTCAAGAATGAAATTTTATATGAAAAATTAGTGACCGAATGCAAAACTATAATTTCGTACTTAAATATAATAATACGACATACATTTAAGAATTGAAAACAAATGCTCCCAGCCTTCTTTATTTTACATTGTAAGAAATAAGGAAAATGTAATTTTTCAGGCTTTTCTTTTTGTTTTCAACTCTTGACCTTTCCTTTATTGTTCCAAATTAGAAGTTAATACAATTCCTAGAAACTGTATTTGCTATTTGCCTAATTTATTTCTAATGAATAATCTAATTGGTTGGTACAATTATTGGTATAATGTATTGAACATCGGTATTAAGTTCCATGT
Organism: Thaumatotibia leucotreta; assembly: GCA_025490895.1. NCBI lineage: Eukaryota > Metazoa > Arthropoda > Insecta > Lepidoptera > Tortricidae > Thaumatotibia > Thaumatotibia leucotreta. The sequence goes on along the minus strand of JALPQI010030668.1, from coordinate 57,098 downwards.
AAATTTATTCATGATACAATTCGTGATTTCATGATGCGTAGGATTTTAAACGTACTAAATGTTTCAAGGAATTTTACAAATGAACACAAAGGTCGGTTTTCATATTGTCAAACTATATTACACAGAAATTATACAAAATAATACAGGAAATCACTTATTATAATGGTCGTTTATTACGAAAAATAATCGTTATTACTTGGAACGAATTTAATGGTACTAGGTATTCAAACTGAAGCACACTGAATTTACAATCCGTATCACAGCAGAATAAACGTGAACATTTTTTTCCCTTACCATAAGGCACTGGTCTCACCGCGAGCTACTAAGCTATGAACTATCGGCTATAAACACGAACAAAAGTTACACACTCCCGTGTAAATAAAAGAGACACGGCGATCGCAGTAAGACCAGCGCCTAAGGACGGAATCATTTTCTTCCTATCTAAGCCAAAATGTGTAAGCTCCCTTATGGTAACCGACAAAGTGGGACATTTTGACTGAACTGCTTACGAATATACTAGTTTAGCAAACTTTAAACGTTCAACTAACTGTCCTGGCCTGGCATTGTAATTCACAAATAGATATTATAATCTAATAAGTTTGATTGAAAACGCCACATGTACAGTGTATAAGTTTTTCCAGAATGGCGATATAATGTAATATGGAGGCAATAATTTTTGTTCATACATTTTTGTTTATTAACATCAAACTTTATATACTTACCTATTGTATAGATGGTTTCACTCACAAAGACTTGCGTAATTGTAGAACAAAAATAAGCTGTATTGATTTGATGATAAGTACCAAGTCGTGCGTCTTTGTGAATGAAACGATCAATAACATTGAATTGCTCAAAGAGTAATGTGAGACAAATACAATATTACAATTTGATACTTACAAGTGCCCCTTTCTCCCCGGTTTCCGTGAAGTCTGTAAAATTAATAAATACGATGAGACGTTTTATTACTCATTCTGAGAGACAGTTTTACGACTAAAGGCCAATTTATACGACGCCAATCAAGAGGCAGTTTCGCTGATTTACTGTCAACCCAGTATAATAAAGTATGTAAATACGTATCGAAAAAATCTGACCTTTTATACAATTAATTTTTTATCACTAGCCAAATTTTAGAGGTAGTTTTATTATCAGGTTAAGGTGGATTTAGACCAAACGAGCGAATGCTCATTCTATCCCCCACTCTACGAAATTCGTTCGTTACACAAATCGTGATTCGTCGAAATTCGTTGATTTCGTAGATTGGGGGATAGAATGAACATTTGCTCGTTTGGTCTAAATCCACCTTTAGTGATTAAATTATCACCAGTGTGGCTACTATGAGCTGCCGCAGTAAGATTAACACAAACTTACTTTCTTTCCCTCTCGCTCATACCAACCCGCGAGTGTAAGCGGAATGAATAAAAAGTATGTCGTCCAGACTTAGTAAGTCTAAGGAAAGAATTATTCTTATTCAAAGTTTAAAGCAAGAATGAAGTTGTTCGATGTCTAAGGATAGAATGAACTATTCTATTAAAGGTGCATTTAGACCAAACGAGCATTCGCTCATTCTATCCACCACTCTACGAAATCAACGTTTTTCAACGAATCACTTTTTGTGTAACGAACGAATTTCGTAGAGTGGGGGATAAACTGAGCGAATGCTCGTTTGGTCTAAGTCCACCTTAAGGCAAGAATGAATGAATCTTCTTCAAAGTCTAAAGCAAGAATAAATAATGTGCACTGTGCTAAGTGACCTTTAGTATTGTCAGGTCCTACCGGTTTATTGTCTACCGGACCTGCATGAGCCAAGCAAAGACTACACGAAGCAAGACATTGCATTTAGTTTTCTGTAATTTTTAACAAATTAATTGTAAACATTGCAAATACGACTATGCTCATTGAAAATAAAATTATTCTGGTGTTTGACGAATCTGCATGTTGTAGATACAAGCCTACGCCTACTGAAGCACGTGTCCGATAAACTTTTAATTGTGTACATTGCATTCTCTGCCAAATCGCTGCCAATCGCCAAGGTAAAAATAAAATTACATTTTTGTTATCAAACTGGTAGGCATTTTTAACTCTCATGATCGCGAAACGTCTCATTCGGTTGACGTAACTAAAGACAGCTAAAGCTGACCACTTCCTCGCACAACGCATTAGTATTGCGATACAGCGAAGAAATGCCGCCAGCAACTTCGGTACAATGCCACAAAGACCAATCTTAGATATTGGTTAAGTTAAGTAGAACAGTTAGATTTAATCTTATGTAGTTAAATTGTACAATTTCATTTTATTTCGATAGTACCTATCCTCCTGTAAGACTAAGAAATAAAAGATTCTCATGATTGTCATGCATTTAATAGAATCCCGAGTTCTTTTATAATCTAAACACAGATGAATTCTAAAACGTTTAATACATAATAAATATTGGTTATGTCCGACGAGCTAGGCGCAATTAAATGTTTTCTTTTTTAATTACAGCATGACAGGCATGTTTTACGAAAACCTAATGTAGCCAATTCTAAATGTCGTTTTTGGAAATCATCTTTAAAATGGTTCATAATTTTCATAATAATACGGTTCATTTCCGGAACGACCCGACAGTCCAAAGTCATTAAAGATTAACCAAACATCCCTTATTATGTTTCAATGAAAAGTGCTTACGTGTTGTTCGAACAAGTCATTCAACTTAATGGCACTGGTCTCACCGCGAGCTACTAAGCTATGAACTATCGGCTATAAACACGAACAAAAGATACGCACTCTCGTGTAAATAAAAGAGACACGGCGATACTCGCCCAGCTATCAGCTATCACCGCCGGGCGAATATCGACGTGTCTCTTTTTACACGGGAGTGCGTATCTTTTGTTCCTACTTGGAACGGATTTAATGGTACTAGGTATACAAACTGAAGCACACTGAATATACAATCCATATCATAGCAGAATAAATGTGAACGATTTTTTCCCTTACCATAATACCCAGCCAACTTACCGTACCCAGCTATCAGCAGCTATCACCGCCGTGCGAGTATCGCAGCGTCTCTTTTTTTTACACGGGAGTGCGTATGTTTTGTTTGTGTGTATAGCCCATAGTTCATAGCTTAGCAGCTCGCGGTGAGACCAGTGCCCAACATATAATTTTTTATATGTGCTTACTATCGAAAACATTTTTACACGTCCACTTAAATTTGTTTACTTACTTGTATCAATATTTCAATACGGTGACCCAGTTTCTTTGATCAATATAATTGTACTGGTAACATCATGTTTAAACGGTTCCTTTTGACTAAGTATTTATAAATTTAATTGGTCGTGTAGTTACATAATATTTTTTCTTACTGTTTATGTTTCCTTTTTATTCAATATATTAGTAAGTAATTATTAAAAAAAATCTTTGTGTGGTTTGTTTTTTCAAGTTGTATTACAGATGTGTTGCAGTCTCTAAAGTTGTAGGTATCTGCGCCGCGTTACTTTCTATCCATCGCTCTCTTACTCGAGTATTGGTGCCTATGATGAGCCAGATAGAAAGTAAGTTCGGCGTACCCATAGAATTATTAGCGTATTGTAGTTCTCTCTCTCTCCCTTTCTCTCTGTCACTATGTTTAATGTATGCGGCAGAAATAGTCGATTGTTTTCGTTTTGTTTGCGACTGCGCATTAGCAGTTGTCATCTTGGCTACGAATTCTAGTATTTCTGACCACAAAAATGTGACCATAAATGGTAAAGAGAAGAAATTTGTAGCATCAGAAGCATTTTTAAAATCGTAGGAGCACGAGTAACAAAAGAGTTCCGATAGGTATTTGTCTGTACAGCCATCAGATATATCGGAGCAGACAGGGTGCTCGTGAGCGGGGTGCTTAGACAAGTTGCCAATCGCTAACGCTTAATCGTCAATCGTAAACAAAAGGCAGCTAACTGTCTTTGTCGCACTAATATGAAAGAGTGATAGAGAGGGAAAACTACGATACGCTACTAAGCGTTATCGATTGGCAACTTGGCTAAGCATTCAGTCCTCTCATTATTTTCATGGCGTTAGAGTACCTACACATATTCGTAACATAAAAAAAAAACTGAAACAAAAAACAGGCAAAAAATCTAGTTGATCGTATTTTATTTAAAAACAATATTATTAGGTCTGAATTATCCTTTCTAAGACAGGATCGACAAGCGTCAAAAATAGGTTGGAACATTTTACAAAATATACTTACATGGAGACGAATGTGATACGACAGGTAATCGGTTTTCATCGGGGTTTACCTGTAAAAGGAGAAACATTTGTTTTTAAGATATTATTCTGCTAGGTATGTAGATATAAAACAAACAGACAGATATAAAATAGTACGATGTTAATTTGTCAGTGTTATAAAAAATATCAACAACATATTCATACACGAACAGGATCAAACATTTAAAATAAACAATAAGGGTTGGACTCACTTGAGGTTTAGACAATTAGACAGAGAGAATTTATATCAACCATTTGAATATGAATATGAGCTTACTCTTACTCTAAGTTATTATAATTATTGAAAACAGAAGAGGAAAAATGATAGGTCATTTACTTCGTCACGATGACTTCATTAAAGTTTTAATCGAAAGAAAGATAGAAGGAAAAAGAAAAAGAGGAAGACCACGAAGAGCCTACATGGAGCAATTGAAGGAAAATATAGAAGTTGAAACGTATAGAGAGCTGCAGAAAAAGGCAGAGAATAGAATAGAATGAAAATTACTCCACTGACTCTTGTAATTATTGAGCCAAGCTCTTAAAATGATGACGAATAAAAGTAAAGACATATTTATAGTTGTTTGTACAGTTACCGATAAATTGGTTAGTTACACTATACTTAGATTAGAAGTTTGATGAATTCTAATGGTAGGTATATGAATATTCATAAGAACTTACAAAAGCAATAAACATTTTCCGAGCTTTATTATTTAACGAAGTTGAGAAAATGCTTATTGCTTTTGTAAGTTTTTAATCTAATATAATAAATATAAACAATGACTGCTTTTGCCTTTCCTATTCACTTGAATGCTTCTATTTAACAAAACGTCATTATCATCATATCAGCCAAAAGACGTCCACCTGTTGAACATAGGCCTACCCCAAAGATTACCACAATGACCGGTCCGGGTGGCACTGGACCATCTAGCGGACTCCTGCGACCTTCACCTGGTCCAGGTCATCAGTCCACCTTGTGGGGGGCCTACCCCTACCCATGCCGTGCCTTCCGGTACGTGGCCGCCACTCGAGAACCTATGCGCCTCAGCGGTCATCGGTTCTAGGCGCAATGTGCCCCGCTTACTGCCACTTCTGTTTAGTATAATACCTAAAACTTTGGTTCTGCTGCGGATGGTCTCATTTCTATTCCGATCTCGCAGAGAGACTTCTAGCATAGCCCTCTCTAACTTCGAGAAAGAGGTCACAAAATGTACGTATAAGTAATTTTAGGCAGTCTTAGTTATTCGTACACACATCTAAATTGTTTTCTAGAACAATACACGTACCTGTCAAAAGAGAACTATGCCGTCTATTGTACAAAATATATCGATCGACCATTTCTATGAACTATTGTCTTGTTTAAGCTATTCGTCTACGGATTATCCAACAGTAAATACTCGTATTCATGTGCCTTATATACATAGTCTTGGTCCTTGATAGGATTTTCACTTCGATTTCAAAACTAAAATTAAATTTTCGATACCAGCTTTTATCGCAACCTGTTTTTAGTAATCTCTTCTATATAGTACTAATCAACCCAAACTATAAACGAACATGCTAGCTGCGTTTTGTTGACTAGTCCTTATCACCGCTCTCTGAATCCGGCATCAGATCGGCTGTTTGATATTAACATGAAGTAAAGCGGCGTAAGTTTTCAAAGTTGTTTGGCAAGTGATCTGTGGGAAAATAAAATTCTGCGAAAAAGATGGTTACCTGAAAAATTACCTTGACGCCTTAAAAGAACCACTATTGTTTCCACATTATACGATGTTTTGTACGGTCTGGTATACAAAAGCGATAACGTGACAAACTCTAAGAAAAACAAGAAATATAATACCTAAAAGTACATCGTTTTTAATCTACTGTGAATACTAAACTATTCAACGTCAGACTATACATAATCGAACTGCTGCTGACAATAACTAACAAAATTTTATTTTTTTGATTAAATGAAGCTACTATAATTTGAATGATCAGCAAATTATATTTTGAAAAAAAAAATGCTAATCTAGAGTTTAAAAGTTTAGCACTCTTAACGCTTCAGAGGTCTAACGGTTCAAAGGCCGTACGTTGACAGTTTCCCGCATCTATTGAATTGATCCTAAAATAAAGGCGCATAATATACCTCCACACTTTTTTGATAGTCATGACCAGTATTTGTTCTTTGAGCTGTTGTCGTATTTCAAAAATGTCCAAAACTTTGCATTAAAGAGAATGATGCCTGGCGTAAGATTCAAACTTTGTGACCAAACCAGAGATCTTCAGAACCACAAATTATTCCAACAAAATCCTAGTACGACAAACTCAACATTGCATTCAAAATAGCGAACGAACATTCGAAACAATCGAGAATCGTTACATCGCATAACACTAGCCAAGTGGCTAAAGCGATGCAGTGGAACCAATTCCGCAGTTGACTTGCAGCGTTTGACACGGGCGCGAGAATCGATATTTGGGATTATTCGTGTTGTGTGCAGATCAGCGGAGCGTTAATTGCTGGCATACGTGTATTCAATGTGCTATGTGTATCAATAAGGCGACACACACCGCTTTAGCTAGCACATTTCGCTTCTGAGTTAAAATATTTCCTTACACGGTTGCTTACTGAAAGGTGTAATACCTGTGCTGTGGCAACTACGATCATGTAATTAACATGGACATCTAAGCAGAGTTCATTAAATGGTGACGATTGCTTACGTTTTTCATATATTTTTCAGCCAGAATATATGTGTGGTAACAAAAAATACGAAACTCAGTACATTCAATCCCAAAAAAGGTAAATAGGTACTAAAATACGAACAAATTTTATTTATACGCCACACTAAATGATCATCAATAACCTCAAACTATTGATTTTCTGCAAACATAAATAACCATTGGCTGTAAAATTTTCCCGTTTCAACCCGTTGAAACCACAGCAATAAGTACTCTGAGAGGCAAAAATCAATTTGTTATGCCGGCTGCAGGAACAACTTAAAAGGTTTCTGGCGTGGATACAAAAGAAAGCGTGTATTTTGTGCGCTATATTTATTCCTGCGCTGAAATAGCCTAGTTGCTCGTTTCTTCCCAGTTCAACCAAAGAGATTCGTTTTGTGCCTGTCTCTTTTAATCATATTTCAAATAAGAAGGAGGTTCTTAATTTGGCTGCTTTTTATATACATGTATCTTACTCGATGTCTCCCCAAAAATCGTGAACCGATTTAAAAATACATCGATGAGGATAACCTTGAGATGTCCCATCGGCATCAAGTTGGGGTCTGATGATGGGATCTTTGTGATGGGGTTTGTGACCAACCCAACTCTTCCCGAAAATAACAAAGATTTTCTAATAATTCAACGCAAACAACATTCGAAAATAGATCGATACACACATTTTCATGTAGTAAAAGTTTACCATTGGTGACTATTTCCTTATGTATGGTTGACCAGTTTAACTCAACCATCGTCTATAATTTTACTCCTATGACCTTATAACATGACTTGAGTGGGACGGACTATTTAAAATACCTACACCCTTAAAACAAAACCTAAGTAAGTAATGCCAACTCACCAATCCACGTAGAAGTTGTAAGTAACTTAGTTAAAACATTTTAGTAGTATTTATTTAAAGTTCGGCTTAAGTACCGCTAACGCTTTTAAAGGATTTAAGTCTAGAGTTTCTATATCTGTAAATCCTCTTAAAATACAATTATGTGAATCAACTTTTTTATTACAAATGCGGATTAAGAAGTAACCCACTGTTAATGAAACACAACTCTAAGTAAACGTCACAAAAATACTAGAAGACAACTTTTAAAGAAATAGAAGGTATTTTATAAGACATTTTTATTGGCCCAGAAAGTAGAAAAAAGTAGCTATTACAGCCAACTCACATCAACAACTTATGTCAGTCCACTGCTGGACGTAGGCCTCTCCTATTAACTTTATTGACGCATAGGAGGTAAATGCCCATAATTGCCACGCTGGGCAAGCGTAATGTGCGTGACGATCACAGTAATGTGTCCACTGTGATGACGCTGCTACCGATCATCAATCTTCTATCAAAAAATAGTCAGTGACACTTAGTCGACTCTTACGACACTCGCGAGAAGAGTTGGGTTGGTGACAAATATATTCTTACTGCTGTCACCACACGGCAGAGTTGGGCAAAAGTAATTTGATTAAAGATTACAAAGTACGCACACAAATGTAATGTCTTACAATCTAGATTCTAAAGTACACATTCAGCCAATCCCATATAATAATACAAGAACTCTAGATTTTAAATACATTCACAAAATAATATATTTGCAAATTGTTTCAGCAGTCTGTGGCAGCACTACAATTCCCTAAACGGTTTCGGTGAGAATACTTTACAATAAATTTATATAGGATATGAATCCACAAACAACATCGAAGGGTCGGCTATAGGGGGCTACCACAAACCACGCACAAACCACGTTCAACGTGTTGCCTTCCTGTCGCGCTTGTAAATTCGGATGCAAGTATAACAGGGAGGCAAGTCAAATGTGTTTCACGGTAGATCCTCAGGGCTCAATCATTCCGCGGCAGGTAAGCGAACCTGCATCATATTTAATGCAAGACTCATTTGAATAGTTTCTTGATATTCTTATCTCGACTGGTAGGCGAGGCACGCCCCCGAGCACTCTGTTCAAGCCTAGATAGTCGCAATACATATAAATAATTCATACGTGCCTTGTCGATATCGGAACAATCCGCTCTCGTATGCCTTTTCGGGTGTTTTCGGATTAAGGAGGAGCGAGTGAATCGGCCTGGATACGTGGGAATTTAGCAATCTTATTCTCATGAAAGACGCGAGAATTGAATTTGATTTCAATTTTCGAGATAACATCTTTGAGGTTTTGTGTTGGTATCATTCCTGTTTTTGAAAACATGTTTCTTTATTTTTATAGTGGTAATATCTGTAATACAACGCACATTGTACTTAGTTTCACGCCGCAAAAAACAACACCTTTTTCTCAAATCCTATTACTCAAACGTTCAACTAACCCCACGAACACACGATTCATCTCCAGCCGACGTGATCGATCGTGTTTTTTTCTTACCACTATATTGGACGGCCATCATTAAGAACTCCCCTTTAATATCTAGAATATCCTTCTGAGAACATTTGCTTCTGTCAACGACTTCTCGCCGTACGGTTGTTGAATAGCCAAGTTTTAAAGATAAAATAGTTTTAAAGAGTCTGATTCAGATATCTATTGAGTTTAGTTAATAGTTATTTGGAGTGTAATATGAGGTGAAATGCTCAAGATAATCTGCTGGGAGACCACCGACAAGATGGTCCGACGATATGCCGAACGGCTACAAAGCAGTGGATGCGACTAGCACAGGACCAAGGAAAGTGGCGTAATAAAGAAGAGGCCTATACCCAGCAGTGGGTGGACACTGGCTGAATAGGTATATGGATGTGGTGAAAGACATTAAAAAAAACATTTAAGATGTCATTCATCATTATTTTATCAATAATAATCAAACTTCACAGTAACAATCTTCCGTGTTTGGAGTTCCGTTTATAAGTGCGATATGGAGGCAACACGTCGAACTTATTCGTAGTTTGCGGTAGCACCTCTCTGTAGTATCTGTACCTATCATCATTCGTTTTGTAGACCAGATTCAACCAAAAGCCACAGCGGTTCTGTTTTAGAACTAGAGTTGTGGATATTATTGTGGCTTAGACTAACTCTTAACGACTTAAAGCCTTATTAAGAATCCAGTCTTAAAGATTCAACATTTGAGAATTGATTTACCTTTGAGAATTGATTTTGCGCAGGTGAAATAAACTGTTTTTGCGGCATTGGAGACGTCTAGTCTTAAAAATATAAGCTTTAAGGAGCTAGAATATTACTTACTTAGAACTCATATACCAGCCATGTAACAAACATTAGGCCATCCAGTATAATCGTGCATTGCAAATACGATGTTGATTAGCTTCCGGCCGTTTGTCGGATCGTGTCCGGTTGATTTACTATGCGGCAGAGTAATGAGCCGGCCAATCGCTCATCAGAAGATTTCCAAGTTTTTCGACATTTAATTACTGTGTATCATAACTTATATGTTTGTCGTCGTTGCCATCAGGTTCTAACAAGTACGCAAGTACGAGGAGAAAGATAAACGGTAAACGCATGACCGTCATAAGCCACCACACTTTTGCTGGTGGTAGAACCTCGAGAAGGGTCCGCCCGAATAGCTGCCACCGTCTTACCCGTTAACCTGCCGCTAAATAGGTAGTTAGTACTGTGTTCCGGTTTGGGGGTAAGATAGCCGGTGTAATTATTGGCATAGAGGCTATCCAGTCCTCAGGGTAGGCAGCGTATAGTCGATTTTGGTCACTATGTCCAATATGTCCATGGGCTTCAGGCCTCATTTGCTTAGAAACTCAAGACGCTACAGCGGCACACTCGGTCTAGAGCCAAGAGAGGGAGAAGTTAAATAATTATATATCAAAGCTTTATTAGTGGTTTCATGATAATTTGTTTTTATGTATAACTTGAACTTGTTTTTTGTATTCCCACAATAAGCCCACAATATTTACTACGATTATTGCAGGGCTAGGCCGATTTATGTATGGTTGTTCTATGAAACAATGCAAGCACCATATTATATTATAAACGAAACTCGTTAACAAAACCAATTCCTAACAATATTGTAGAAACAATTTGAAAATTAGAATATACAATTATGTTCTCACTCATACAGGAAAAACATGAATACGTAATGATCGTTAACATTAATCAATTCAACCATTATCATTATTCAACATTTCTACGAAAAAACAAATAATTGTTTAACCTCATTTTCACTGAACTACTTCTTATATACATATCCATCACTTGTCATTATATAGGTATAAGTCCTTTTCTATGTCGTATTTATGTATTTATAGTTATGAGTTTGACGCCGGAAACCAACAGTGTTTATCTATTTTAAGTTATAAGAAATAAGCGATACGAATTCCAGGTGGCTTATTATAGTCGCGTTTTAGCTATTTATCTCGCTACATGTCACTTTCGTACGTACATGCTTGTTAGAACGTGAAGGCAACGACGACAAACGATTAGACGCGGTACCATCATACGCCAACAGACTAAAGCGAATGGATGATAAGTAAGTAAGAATGCTATTTTCATTAAACTTTTAGATTTTTTATAAAATTTGGCAAAAATACTCGTACCTTACTTGGTTGCACCAACCGCTAACAAAAGTAATAGATAAGGAATAATCATATTTTTTTTTATTTATTTCAACCAACTTGCAACCAACATGTTTACCTTTTTACTAGTAAAGGGAAAGTACTCTAAAAATTTTTGATAAACTATTTTGGTACAAAAATAAATTATCTTATTTTTGAAAGCGAGTAATAATGCATTCATAGATTTGGTATGAAAAATAGCTATTTTTAGAACACGCACTTCATTTTCTAGCAATTTTAATGGTTAATTTAGTAATTTTACCCGAATCCTTTTGTCTACAATTATATTTTTCCTAATAAAACTATTAATTTATATGCATTGTCTTGTCTCGATTGGCAGCATAAAAACAGGGGGTGTTTATTTTTTCATATTTGAGTAAGTTCAATTCCCAGACGAGGTAATTATTTTTAAGAAAATCTGTGAATGCAGAATTACTAACTTTTATAATAACATTAAGTCATATTCCAGCAAAATACCCTTTCTACGAAATTTGAGGTACTTTCCCTTCGCGTCTCGTAGTTTTTGACGATGTATCGCCATCACATCTTAATAAAAACTTAATTTAATTCCAGGTGACTGACGGCACATGTCAAATTAAGTAAGTTATGTAACAGTTTTTTTTTTAAACTCAATAACATTAAGAGTTAAGACACTAGTTTCTTAAAGAAATCAGTTTTATTCGACATAAATAAACTTACCTTAAAATTCACGGGACAAGAAACTTAAAACGAGTCATCTTGTAATACAAAAATGTGTGCCGTTTTAAAACCGCTGTCACTTACATTTTGTGGCAAAAAGCCACGTACAGTTCTGAGTGATCCACAGAAAGGGAACTTAACGACGGCAGTCACGAACACCGTTTTACTAAAATCGGTAGTCACACTGATTTTAATAAATTATTAGTTTTACACTTAATGATCTTTTGATACGCACTTTCTCAAATTATGAGGTTTTAGATAAAATGTGTTACGAAAACGTATTATGACTATGTGTGATAATAGCCGGTTTGGAAAACAGGTGTTAAAATAACCTTTACGAAGTTTGTACTACTATTTAACTTGTATTAAAATTGTACCTACGCTGATTGAGTTAGACTGACATGTTCAATCACCGTCAAAATATCTTTTACTACAAAGGCCGCATCAGCAGTGTTATTCACTAAGGAAACCACCTTGCTGTCAGCGCTGTGTCAACGCTGCGGCGGCGTCGAGCCTAAAAATGGTATTCACTAATGTACTTTAAACGACACTAGCGTTCGGCAACGAATGCGGCGTGAGCTGGAACTACACTGCGTCGAGAGTTACCGCTTACAGTTCGACGACGAGCTGTTCTATGTTAGTAAATACCGTTTTTCACAGCGCTGCGCTCTACGTCGAAGTGAAGGCTGTCTCGTCGTCGAGCTCGTTGACGAACGCAGCGTCGAATGTGTGAATAAGAGAATAGCATAGCCGAAATTTTTATCAGAGTGAATGAATACCCAGTTTAACAAATACCTGACCAGACTCCTATTTCACCATAAAGACAGGTGTATCAGCTATCAGCTGTCACCGCCGGGCGAGAATCGCAGTGTCTATTTCTTTTACACGGGAGTGCGTATCTTTTGTTCGTGTTTATAGCCCATAGTTCATAGCTTAGTAGCTCACGGTGAGACCACTGCCTTAGACTCCATGTTCAGATATTTTTGAGCATCGTGTCACCACCCCAACTCCTCCTGCGGGTGTCGTAAGAGTCGACTAAGGGTTTGAAGTGTCACTGACCATTATTTCATAAAAGATTGATGATGGGCATTGGGCAGCAGCGTCATCACATCATAGTGGACACATTTCTGCGATCGCCAATCCGCTTGCCTAGCGTGGTGATTAATGGCATCCTAATGCAGACGCATTATAGACATCTATACGCATAGTTAATAGGAGAGGCCTACGTCCAGCAGTGGACTATCATAGGCAGATGATGATGATGACTGTACAAGCATGAGGAAGCTGCTAACTAGGAAATGTCTGCTTTCAATGGCCTCCTCGAAGATAATGCGTCCTAGTTGGAGATATCTAAGCGAAATCCGATATGAATGGTACAGTTCTTTCGATGTGACGGTATCTGTCTATCTGACTCTCAGAGAATTGGTTACGAGAACTACTAGGTGAAAGTTTCTTAACACAAGTCATGAGGCTCATTAATTCAATACAAAATATATTGAACAACATTTTAAGGGTGGTTGTACGTGGTTAGTATGTACAACCACTAACAAGCTAATTTGACAAGTTTCCCTTTTTAGCAAGTTTCCCCTAACGTAGCAAGATGCTCAGTTTTGTTTGTCTCCTCTTATAAACATGAATTTGTAAGAGCGAAAGGGACAAGCAATACTAAACGGTTTGCTAAGTTAGGAGACGTTTATGAATAAGGGGTAAATTGGCAAACTATGCTTGTTCCAAATAACTACGTTCAGACGTTGTTAAATTAATTTATAAATGCGACATTTCCAAGCGCTTTATAGAGGCGTCGGGTGACCAGAGGCTGGCCAGTATTATGCGCAAAGACTCAGCATAGCAGTCCAGCGCGGCAATGCGGCCTGCCTTCTGGGCACTCTACCTCCCCAGCACGACCTGGGGCAATTTTTTTATTTATAATTTATTTTTATTGTGTGAAGTAATACTTTATTCTTGTGTTTTTTTAATAAATAAATGGTAGTACATCCGCTATATAATACGCAATCTTTGGGGGAGACCTATGTTCAGCAGAGGACGTCTTTCGGCTGATATGATGATGATGATGATAGTACGCGCCGGCTCGGTGCTTGATAGGGCAACCTAGATTTTCCAAAACATATCACGCGTAGTAACTATAAAATATACGTGAGACTTGAGTTTGACCGTTCAATAATATTCAATATAGCGATTCAAGCGACATAATTCTTTAAAATAGTATTATTTATTTATTGAAAAACTATCACTAACCGAAAAAATATTTATCATGATTATAACTTGGAAATAAAAACAATTATCTATCACAAGCCTTAAGTAAATGCAAAACATGATCTCCATTAAAATTCTATGCTGCCCGAAAACAACCACCATACATTTTCTCCCGAGACACTGCGCAGATTATAAAAAGGTAAGATAAAAGCGAAATAAGCGTTTCCTTTCCTGTTTAACCCTGAAAAGTGAAATTTGTATGCTGACCGCAATCTCAGTGAAACTCGTTCGTGTAATAGCGTATTTTAATTAACAGGACTAACGAAGTTTATAATTTGTATTCAAAACCTCAGCCTTATCTGTATTGTATGTATAAAAGTGCATCTTCATTTTGCCGTCTAATTTTATACCAAAATGATGATGCGACCTTTAGGTACCTATGCTGAGTCTTTGCGCGCAATACTGGCCAGCCCTCTGGTCATCCGACGCCTCTATGAGGCGCTTGGAAATGTCGCGTATATTAGTATTTTATGTGACTGGTCTCACCGCGAGCTACTAAGCTATGGACTATCGGCTATAAACATGAACAAAAGATACGCACTCCCGTGTAAATAAAAGAGACACGGCGATACTCTCCCGGCGGTGATAGCTGATAGCTGGGTTGCGTTTTATAAAGTTAGAATTTACAATTTCACGGTTTGCCTCTCTTCCTAACCAATATGTGCGTGCGTTAGAGAGGCAGCTGAGAGGAAGCCGGTGAGACCAGTGACTTATGTTAATTAAAATTATTGATTTTTAAATATGAAATGTCATGTACCAAAGAAAAATTACCGAGTTCTCCAACGCCGGAGGTGGGATTCGAACCCAACCCTAGTGGTTTAGGCATCAGCCGCGAAAGTTGAGCACGTGGCACGTCTTCATCTTTGGTATATGACATTTGATATTTAAAATTTCTAGTAAAAAGTGAGTCACTTACTAGTAGTAAAGTTTTAAAGTCTTTCGAGCTTTGCATTAGTTTTACACCCTGCATATAAGTCATTTCGTTCCTTAAATATTTATCAAAGGGGTTACTGACGTAATTTAAGTCGATAATTGCTCGACATTTTTCGATCCATTTAGAGGATTAGGTTCGATAAGGTAACCGTACTTGCAAGAGAAAAGTTCATCGTGCTATGGAAAATACGGGAAGCCATCGAAATAAGTATTCATCCGAATTTTAATCGTGATTGTGGTTGGTCAGTGCCACCTGGTTGGAATTGGTTGGAAACGGTTTTAGGTATTGCATCGGTAGACAGTGTAGACGAGCCCTTATTACCTAGTGACGTAGTAAGTGTTGTGCGCAACCCGCTTTTCGACAAGGAATGACAATGAGGGTAGTTCTCCTCCTTCGCCGCACCCACCAGCGCTGCCCGCGGCCAGCACCCGCTCTAGCAAAGCGCAAGCCCACAGTACATGTCGGGCTTTGGTCACGAGTACTCCATGATGAGGATCCTTTAAATAGATCGAAACATGGCGAGCAAATATCAACTTAAATAACGTGAGTAGCCCGTTTAATAAATATTTAAATATGATTGAGTCTCACGTTAGTAATAATCAAGGAGCGGAATCCTTCATAGCAAAAATCGTACTGTCAGAGGGTTGGAACGAAGTGTTTTATCGACTATCGATAAACAAAATTATACTCAATGAAACATCGTTAAATAATGTAATTAGGCCTATTATTAGTGCAGTAGCGACCAGATATTAGGGACATAATGGCTAATGCTGTTTTTTTTTAAGACTCTTTTCACCAATTATGTTTTGAATAACACGTTGTATAATAATCGTTTTACTAACTCTAAAACTATATTTAAAAAATGTGTATTCCATTTTTGATTAACTTTTCATACTTTGTCCCTTATAAAAATAATTTTAATTACAATGGCATAGAACAAAATATTTTATATCCCTAATAATCTGCCGCCACTGTATGCTTAAAAGCCTGATTACGATAAAGAAAAGTTAGCGAGTACCGTGTGGCGACGGCAATAAGAATGCATTTGTCGCCACCCCAACTCTTCCTGCGGGTGTCGTAAGAGTCGACTACGGGATTAAAGTGTCACTTACCATTATTTGATAAAAAATTGATGATGGGCAGCAGCGTCATCATAATGGACACATTACTGCGATCGCCAATCCGCTTGCCTAGCGTGGCGATTATGGGAAGTTTCCTCCTAATGCGTTTATACGCATAGTTAATAGGAGAGCAGTCGACTATCATAGGCTGATGATGATGATGATGAAAGTTAGCGACGAACCGTCAAGTGTCAATTATATATCGATAGTCGATAAAACACCTCGGTCAATCCCTTTGACAGTTTCGTTTTTGCTATGAAGAATTCCACTCCTTGGTTATAATTCTAAAATTTCGTTCCTTCGTCATTATTTGAAATTACTCAATCCAAACTCTGAATGACTACCTAATCTGATTTTAGTTTGGCGTAGATAAAACACCTTTAGAAACTTTTAAAATGCTAATAAATTCTTAAAGGCTGACGTGCCACTGACTCGACTAAAATTAACCTGAACTAAGCAGGTATTATCAGTTTTTAACGGTGATTTATTACATCAAAGCACAAAGACTTTTCCATTGAGTTAAGCTAAATTTGACTTTTACAATTTAAAAGTACTACATGATAAATTACTCTTTGAACTTAGATGATGACAAATGAATATTAATTCAGATTTATTCTAGTAATATCATTTGCCAAAATTGTTAAAGTTTTGAAAGTTATATTAAAGGAATAATTGAGACCTAATCGAATAGCTTATGCATATGCAATAATATCATAAGAATATTAGGTACCTACGAGCATCTATTGATGTAATAAAGAAGTATTTTTTTTATTTAATAGTTACCTAAATATAATTTACCGATAATACCGATGATACCACATAATTTCAACGAAAAATACCTTCATATATTCAGTAACCGGAAATGCATAGAAAAATACTGGCCAACAGCATGCAAAATCTCCCTTAAACAAGACGGACAGATACTCGTATTCGGGAAAATATGGTGCAATAACATTATACATATAAATTCTGTTAGTTATATTATTATTTATTCGTTAACAGACAACACGGAGTTCAATGGCAACTATTACTAAATTGGTTTTATTAATAAAGATTTTTACGCTTTTTTATAAATAACGGGCAGTCAAACTTGTTCGTTAATGCCGCAAACAACAAATTGTATCGAATAATTATATATATATAATGTCGCATGATAAAAAGTTGGCGTAAAAACTTATATTATTCCACTTTGCAACCCTAAATCCTTAGAATAATAACATGGTGATATAAAACTCAAACAAAAGATTGATTTTAAGCTCGCAGATATATGCAGCAGTCATTTATTTTAATTGGGCGGTGACCTATTATATTTATAAGCACAAAAAACTTAAAAGAGGATAAAACTAATAAAGAACCACTTTGGATTCGCGCCGTAACACCGCCGCCATCATTTTCCATTATACTTTTTCTGCCCTCAGCTATCATGCTGCTGGTTAAATTTTTAGACGGCAGGCTAAAAATTCCATCCGAATTTTTAAGCGTCAGTTCAGAATACATAATCCCAGTGGGTTGCATTGCATGCCTTGCCAATGTGCCAACGTTTATTATTTGGCAGCAAACTTATCGCTTCCGACCGCCAGCTCGTTGCTCTTGCTTGTTTACGCTGTCAGTCAGGAGAATATCCTCCGTGAGAAATAAAAAGACGGTGACGGCAATATCGGAAGCTAAAAGAATCATGATCGGCACGATCAATGGGTTCTTTGTGAACGAGATATTATGTTGTACCGAATGGTCAGTTAATTCCGACTACACTTACTAGGTCGAGGTGAACTGGAAAGGTCGAAACTTTACTACCCAGTGGATGACACTTGCCAATCACTTCTAATTATAATAAAATAAAATTGAATGTGTCAGATTCGAGACGAGAATTCGTACGTTAACCTTTTATTTCAAGTAAGTTATTTTTTTTAACGATAAGGTATGGGAAAAACAAATCTCATTTTTTGACCCGAATTAAAACTATGGCTAACCACGACTACGGGTTAAATATTGGGATCGAAGAATTATTTAAGTCACGATTATATCGTATTGTTTAAATAACAAGTAAAAGTTGAAAGTTAAAATAAATGTATAAAAGAGAGAGCTCAGCAAAGAGCAAAGTGAAGATAATGGAGGGAGGCCTTTGCTCAGCTGAGCAGTGGGGCACACGTTCACAATAATAAAACATTTTTTTGCAAATTCTCTGAAAAACAAAATCAACTCTATGAATAAAGTACGCCGTTCAATTTTGTTTTTCTTCAACTAGCACATATTTCCCCTCTCCGAGCAGAAAGCTGAAATTATTTCGAAAACTCTTCCAGGGTGCCTTTTTCCGCAGCTACAGTATAAGCTATAAATTCCCGCGGTGCGACAAAAAGGAAATGAAGTGTGGGCAAAAAGAGACACGTGATACTAGAGGTATAAACTAACATGAATTTGTTTCGTAGCTTAGGCACTCGTCTTACCGTGGCTTCTGTTCGGGAAGCGCATTAGATTTTTTATCGCTTTTATAGTTTGCAACTTTATTTTTGCGAGATCTGCATTTCAAAGGGTTTATTACTTTCAAAGTGAGATGGTTGCAGTTTAGCGTTCGTGGGGAAAAGAAGTGTTTAATTTAAAACATAGAAAGTAGGTATGCCAGGTGAATTGGTGCATTCCCGTTTGTTAGATAATAACTACCTAGAGATTTAGATAAATAAGTGTAGTTTTTAAACTACGACCCGGTAGTATACATACGAGAGAGTAGTGGAATTTGTCATTATGTTATGATTGTTATTAAACAATACTTAATCTGTTTTTCAGAATGAATGATTAGATTTTTTTATTTCATAAAATTTAATTACTATATACATAAATTAAGTGACCTACATTATATGAATTTATATCTATATGAATTTAAATGATGACCGTCTAGAATAAGTCCAAAAAAATTATGCCAAAAAAAGCTATAAATGTTCGAATAAGGAAAGTGGACCGAGTACAGAGGGTTGCTCTATATAAAGATCCTGAATTGAAATTTAAATAATTCATCATGTTTCATTTCTTAACTTGGCGGGTAGATGTTCATAATAAGTTGGACCTCTCGCGGGTTTTTACGCGTGTAAGTTCTTTAGTGTATTTGATCACCTTGCCGGCCACCTCAACACGCCTAAAGATTGACAAGTTCAAGTGAAAATATTTTTCATGCTATGAAGGTTAAAAATTTTTGAACGACAAACGGGTCTCAATCGTTTAATATTATCTTGACGTTTTGAGCATGTCGATAGATGTATCCCAAGATCAGTTTGTCATTAAAATTAAAATGTTAAATCTATATTATAAATATTAGATGTCATATACCAAAGGAAAACGACTAAGATTACCTAACGTCCGAGGTGGGGATCGAACCCACGTACTCAGCTTTCGCGGCTGATGCCTGTACCCGATAAATTTTCTCGGGTATATGCAATCCCTTACAAGGCTAGGCGCCTTTGACCATTCTCAAAGGCAAGCAATACATGCCTGCTACCTTACAAAATGTATACACCTTCTAAAATTTAAAATTTAAAACTATGTTAAAAATGTTGTGTCGCGAAAAATTATTTTCATATTTTGAATTTGGAATTTATCGCTATGTAATGTGTATTGGCCTGAGGGATAAAGAATAATTTTGCTACCTTCCAAAACAAAGAATGATTGCTTGTAAATGATACGTATTAATTTCAATTTTGATGAGGTCATCGTTTTTAGCCGCCGGCTAGACCGTTTCGTAACAGGTCACACTTCGACACCATTTTATTTTTAGCAATGAATTTGAATAGTAATAAAGGTTTTATTTCTGGTATCATTCGATTCCTATTGTAACCTACCTAAATTGGAACTCCGCCTACGGTTCCAATTGGCAAGTTACAATAGGAATCTAAAACCACCTCTAGAACCATGTTAAAATGAAAAGTAGTTTGAATTGTCTTACAGCCTGAATTGTCTGATTGATAACGTTACTTTGACATAATTAGTACGCCAAACGAAGGAAACTCAGACGAAAAAACTCGTGTATAAGCGAATTTTGGCATAGTTGTAGGGAATGGTGTTATAAACTACGTACTAAAAGTACTGGTGGTTAGGGGTGGAGCTAACAGGGGGAGAGGGGTGTAAAGGTCCTCATTTTTAATTTTCCGTAAATAACTTGTAAACCGTGGCTTGTAGCAAAAAACATTCTAGTACATAATTAATCTACATAAAATTCTCTACAAAAAATATGTAGGTATGCATGTTTCCTCTGGGAACCCCCCGTTAGCTTCACCCCTAAAATTAAAAAAAATTCACTTATACACGAGTTATTTCCTCCGATAGGCAACTTTTGGTCTTCGTTAGGTGGGCTAATATTTCCAATCGGTTCAGTGTACACTATGATTGAATATGTCGGAGCGACCAGTGTAACACTCACAAATATTGGGGCAGGCCTTTATTGTCATGGCATTAGATGGCATGAAAGTCCATAATCATAATTGGCTATGTAAAGTTTTCTGAAGGTATAAATATTATATATTTCCCTGATAGTCGTCGTCATAAGGTTTAAAAAAATGCAGCTCTTTTAATTTATTTCCTATAAATTATTAATAATCTATTTTTAAGTGAGTGATGTGACGTTTGTGCAGTTTTATGGATGAATAAAGTCTAATGCATTCGTCCGCAATTAGTACAAAGGAATAGAAAAAAAAAACTGTCAACGTCAATGTCACTCGTGATATTCTACATTATTAATTATTTTCTATTTCATTGTACTTGTTGCAGACGAAAGCATTAGGCTCTGTTCAGCCATAAAAATGAACAAAATGTCATTTCACTCACTTAAAAACTGATTGTTAACAAATTACAGGACATAAAAATAAAAGAGCCGCATTTTCTTGAACCTTAAGACAACGGCTATCAGGGAAAAATATAATATACCTTTAGAAAACTTTACATAGCCAATTATATCTGACCACCGTTGTCGCTATATCTGATCTAGTTACTGTATGGTCGCGTATATTACTATGTTATTACTATGTGACCAACTTAATATCCCAGCTTTGTCAAAGGCCATGCCGACTTTGTATAAAAAAAAGGCCAAGAGCGTCATGCTCAGTAAAGGGTTCCGTAGTTATTCAAAAACGGCTAGGCCTATTATGTTCAAAATATTTTTATTTTAAAGTATTTTATAAGTCCCTATTCGTGATTTTTTTCATATTTTTTGGACCTACGACGGATCAAAAGTTAGAGGTGGACACATTTTTTTTTTCTGGAGCGATTATCTCCGAAAATATTGACTTTAGAAATAAACTTTCTGGTAAGACCCGTATTCATTTTAAGACACCTATTCAGTGATATCCCACACTATAGGATTACAGCAAATAAAAAAGTCATCCCCATTTCACCAGTTGGGAAGGTACCCGAAAAAAAAAATTTCGTTTTTATTGTACCACTTTATTTGCATGATTACTTTGTTACAAAATAGCTTGTGTATATTAAATAACAATATTATTTACAATGTCTTAGGTATGTTCTCGAATTGTTCTTTGAGTGAACAAACATTTCTCAAGTGTGTTTGTGTTAAAAATTGTTGTCATGTTTGTCTCCATTTCAAAAGTTTGATGGTTGTCTACATTTGAACGAAATTTTCATCTTTACAGTTTACATTTATTAGTGTTATTAATGTATTAGTCATTATTTCTAAAAGTTGTATTCAAAACATGAGTTTTTATAATTTGTTATCTATTCCAAAAAAAGGTGTATGATCCAAATGAAATACTAATAAGTTTATAATATAAACCCTGCTGTTAAGATCTAAAATTATTTTAAACGAATGTTTTTTTTTTGTTAATTTTCAATATTAATCCAAATAAGGGTTAATCTATTGTAGTGACCCGATTTGTGTTATTGTACCCCTGTTAAAAAAGGTTTGCATTAGGGTAAGGGCAATAGTTTTGCCCATTATACATTACGTAACAAGGAAAGGTTAAAGCTGAGTCCCACTATCCCACAAATTTTTGCAAGCGTACAATTATACAAACTGGTATAAATTTCTATACAAAAATATGTAAATTTTGTAGAATTATGTGTTTGTAAAGTTTTGTAGTTTAGGCTACCAGGGTCCTCTAGAAAATCTAAGTAAACGCTAAACGCAAAAGGAAAAACTCATTTATAACATACAACAAACCTGCCAATAATATATGACGGATATTTAGATTCTCTGGTGCAGCCAAAGTTAAATTTTAAGTAATATTTATGTATCTACTATTACATCGGGCACGCGCGTCTGTTTAAATATCCATCATCTTAAAATGGCAGGCCTGGAGCTCTTTTCTCAAAGGCTTGTAACATGTAATACAAGTGGAAGTCTCTTTTCAATACCACCTAGGACTTCCACTTGTATTACAAGTTACAAGCTTTTGAGAAATGGGCCCCTGGTAATAATACTTACAGCGCGATGCGTAACATAAGATGTCCTGCCTTGCAGCCTGGCACTGATCTTCGCCGGGGAATCCTCATCTTCCCTCCTAGGGTCGAACCAGCCAAAGGCAGCTCCCACAACCAGCACAGCACCCAACACCATCAACGCCAGGAACCCACCAATCGCTGCTTTCGTCGCTTGTGATATCACCATCGCCATTTTGAATAACACTTATCACCTCAACGTCATTATTTTTTAGTTCATTCTTCGGACGCTTAAGTTCGCACTGTTTTGTTTCGGCTTAACATTTCTAGACCTTTTTTTTTTAAAGAATATGTGATTGTTTCACTAAGCGTAACAATAGAAAACATAACAATCAAGTTAGAAACATAGCCACATACCACCACTAGATATAATTAAACGGTTAAACTCACGTGTATTTAGACACTTCGACTTTTTTCGGAGACCTAGGCTCTCCATACGTCAATTTAACCGTTTATTATATTTAATTATACTTCGAGCTTATATTCAGAAGTTCTTAAAATACTGCTTTAAATTATTAATTCCTTTTTCCAAATACCATTCCCAAATTAGCAGTAAAGTTCAAACGAACTTCAACGCCTTTAAATATTCAGACGTTTATGATTAATGACGACTAATTATTCTATTCTTAGTTTCAAACTACAAACAAAAGATCACTTATTTTTTTTAGTTTTTGTGGTCTTACATGTTTCAAGGTAAAATTAGATTCATCGTTTTAAGGGTTTCGTACCTCAAACCTTTTTTACGGACCTTTTACTAAGGCTCCGCTGTGTCTCTCCGTCTGTCAACAAGCTTTATCTCATAAACCATGATAGTTAGACAGGTGAAATATCCACAGATAATGCTGTATTTCTGTTGCCGCTATTAAATAGATATTTAACCTTCCGCATACTAGGTTAGCCACCGGGTTAGCCGTGTGGTGAGCAGTAAGAATACATTTGTCACCACCCCAACTCTTCCCGCGGGAGTCGTAAGAGTCGACTAAGAGATTGAATTAGTGTCACTAACCATTCTTTGATTTGATTGATGACGGGCAGCAGCATCATAGTGGACATATTACTGCAATCGTCAATCCGCATGCCCAGCGTGGTGATTATGGGCATTTACCTCCTAAGTCCTAATGCGTCTATACGCATAGTTACTAGGAGAGGCCTACGTCCAGTTGTGGACTGAGATTGGCTGATGATGTGATGTGATGATACTAGGTGGGGTAGACTAGACCCCAAATGTATAGAAACGTTATATAAACATTTTCACCTCGTATGCGGAGGGTTAAGGGGATATGTAACAATCGTGGCTTTTTATGATAAATTGGTAATGAACGCTTCGTATGCGAGTCCGACTCGCACTTGGTCTTCAATTCGATTATCCCTTTCAATTCGTATTAATTTGTTTTATGCAAATTTCAGAACGACCGCACTGTTTGCGTACCAACACAAAGAGGCCGGAAGGACAGCTATGCTGACGTCGCGCCATTGAATGCAAGCAAGGAATACGATAACCCAGATACCCATTATAAAGGGTAAATAGGCGTTTAAACATGACAAAGAAGACATCTCTACGCTACGTAATTGTATGATACATAATAACCCCTGATAAGAGGTACCATTGTTACTGATTGTATTTCATAAGCTCCGTAGACAGGGGGTGTTATTGTCCATGAGCGGTTTGGTTTCATGAGAAATGATTAATTGAATACCCTCATCTGCTTTGATTTGTTTTACTTTAGTGATGGTGTAATTTGCGTTTGACTTTCATTTATAATATTTAATGCTGAATATAAACGTGACTCTTCACTTTATGAGTACATTTAATTTATTTTTACTGTGGAAACGCCTAAATTAAGACACGTCTGCGAAAAAATACCGTAAAACCATCCAAATATAATCCAACACTGCAAAGTGTGTCAAAGTCAAATGATTCTTTATTCAAATTGGGATAGCAACAAGCTTTTGAATGGTCTAATTTACACGCAAAATTATAACTACTTCCGGTTCCAACCGTACACCACCGACCCCGAGAAGAACCGGTAAGAAACTTGGCGGGACTTGTTTTTTTTTAAATAATATGGTTCCTCAAAATACAATCACTATATTAATACTACAATACAAAGTCGCTTTCTCTGCCCTTTACCCCAATGTATGCTTAAATCTTTAAATCTACGCAACGGATTTGGATTTTTTATTAGATACAGTGATTCAAGAGAAAGGTTTTAGTATCAGTATACGAGTATGATACTCGTGCAAAGCCGGGGCGGGTCGCTAGTTAATAAGAATATTTGTTTTTGGTTATGTTTATGTTTTTTTTATTTTTGCCTATAAGTAAAAGCACGATGAATAACAATTACACCTAATGGAAGATATACTATTAAGTTTTGGATCATCGTTGAAAGCGCTTGGGCTTGGACTGGACTATAGTTAGGTAGATAGATCATCAAAGTTAAGCATCGGTTCCTCTAACCTAGTCCTATAGGTAGACATAACATAATATGCGGTTTTTTAAATATACAAACTTAATAGAACACACGATAGACTTAGTAACTGATGTTACAGTCTTGTAGATTGACCCTGACGCAAAGGGATTTTCCTTGTGTAGGAATATCGTGCCTACCTTTGTAATTAATCTTCGCATAAAAAAACTTTTCAAAACTTCAACTCCGACTGGGGGCGTAAAATGGTATAAAAACTTCGTAGGTATTTAAGACAGACGGTTCGCAATGGATTTCATGAGTTAGAAATTTTCGAATAAAATCACATCAACGTAAGAATTGGAGCTAAGTACCCTCGTAAATAAACTAAAGTTTTAGTAATTGACTCGAACTCGATAGGTAAGAAGCCGCCCGTGACTTTGTTAAAAACTTGGCGATGGCTGCCTCCTGTACAAATATACTGGTTTCGTTTGTGATAATGAGTGTGTTCTTTCAGAATTTAGCATTTTGAAGTAATGAGGATCTAGAAAAACTAGTGGCGCTAGGTAAATTGGCAGGCAAAATATCTGACTGATTTAGTAGCTACTTCAAATAATTTTCATCACACACAAAAACGATAAAAATGTGGGGTTTACTAATATTTATCAGAAATCAATAAAAAATAAGGAAACTAAGAAAGTGTAAGCTAAGGACTATATTCAAAGTTTACATGAGAATTGTTTATGATCAACACGGAGTTACATATCCTAGACAATCATAAATCATAATTATCAATAAATTGGTTGCTATCCATGCACTCATTTGCTTTAAAATTTTGGTTGAGTTTTATTCCTATGTAAAATAAGAGTGACAGCTGGTAACCACAGCTACCAAAATATTGAGTGTACCAAATACAAAATAGGGCAGTATGACTTCTATATCCAGTACTGTGTTCTTTTACTCGTAGGCACAACTCGATTCTATCAAATATCACATTATCATTATTATATATTCTCTAAAGGATAAATTTTCTGCGATGCCACATCATGTGATCAAGATGCTCAAAAATGCACTGAAGATGAGAAATATCATGATCAGAGAAATGCACTGAAGATGAGAAATAATAAAAATGTAATTATGTCTTTACTGTACGGGGTTTTTAAAAAAGGATATTATAAGGTTTTGAAAGGCGGCACGGCGAATGTGAATTTTCTGAAATTGCAGACGTCCATAGGCTATTGTAAATTGCCATCAGGTGGGCAATTGCTTATTTGCATCCTTCATCATATAAAAAAAAAAAAAAAAATATGTATCCTTGTCACATGTTTCTCTAAATGTAGGTAATATAGGTTTATCTTATGTCATATAAGTTTTATTTTTATGTGACATGATAGATCACAAACATCCATAACAGCTTACGTATACTACGTTAATATTTTGCTTCATAAATATAACATTAGATGGCAGGTAATTCATTTAGGTTGCTATTCGCTGTATAATATAATATGACCTTATTCTCAAATGAGCTCGTACGTTTATGTTATCACGGTGGGAGGGATTTCACAAAACGTTATCTTGGGCTTAATAAGGCTAATTAGGACGGGTAATTATGTGACGCGTGACGACCTGATGACACTGGTACCTGGAAAGTGGTAAAAGAAAAACCCCCGTTTAAAAATAATGTGAAATATGTACAGCAATATCGTTTTAGTACCTGCCCGCATGGGTATACCCCATTGGGTATCTGTGAAGCAATTCAAGGGTCAATGTGAAGTATCCCTAACAAGTACTGGGCCAGCGTTGGGGCCACGCAAAATAGGGGTTTGATGATGTATTGCGGAAAAAATGGCTAGAATACAACATCAAAAACAACATACCTGCAGACTATGACCGCAGAATATATGTAGTTTTACCCAATGCGCAAAAAACAACGATGTAATAGGGTCCCGAGTGAGTCCCGACCCTATTACATCGCTGTCTATCCGACTGTCAGCAGTTTTTAAATTTTACAAAAATGCTGTATTTCCGTTGCCGCTGTAACAACAAAATCAATCATCATACAACAAACGTATTTTTTTAACTTTCTTATGATAAATTAATAACGGTACGGAACCCTTAGTCGACTTGCACTTGGCCAGTTTTTTAGGTTAAGTCAAAATACAGCCATAATATAGACAGAAACCGAGTGATACATATAATAATGCTCAAGCATAGATAAAATGCATAAAAAATTTACATAATTATCTATCGTTTAAAAACATATATTTGGAGTAAAAAAACTGATGTTTGTTTAGATAATCTGTTAGATTTGTTTAGATGTCTATCAAAATACGGCAAATAAAATTCCTCCATTAAATAAATGTTTTCGTCGGCTTTTCTTAAATGTAAAAGTTGAATCCAATGTTGAAATAGGTACCAATAACAATGCTTGTGCTTTTTCATGTTACTAGCTGATTTCTGAATTTTGAGGAAAAGTAAAATGTTGAAGCGCTCACAAGTTCCGATTGACCTAGAAAAATCAGCAGGGAGAGAAAACATTTGTTTCCCTTTTATGACACCTACTTACAGTTAGTTTACTTTTATTAAGGCATTTTGCTGTCGTGTTTTCGCCTCCATTTTATTTTATTGTATTTTTTTATTGTTCATTTTCCGTAATGATGGTAAGAAGCTTGTTTAGTTATTGTTAAGACATAATTGTCCCATGTATATTATGTATAAGGAGAAGGCGAGTTTGCAATATAGCACCACTTAAATATTTTTTTTTACTTTCTTACTTATCGCTGTGTATGATTTTTATGGCATCATTCCAACCTCCATTTCAAACCAATAACATATATAAAATTTTCTTCGGTTACCGCGAGGATAACACATGAAATAACATTTCAACATACATAAACTTCAAGTTGGTTCCCTAAAGCTTTACGGAACATCAACAACTAGTAAAAAACTATACTTTGTATCGAAATATCGGATGAAAAACAACAATAACCACTATAACAGCCCCCAAGAGTCATAACATTACCACAAACACGCCATCAAATAACGCCAAAAAAACATGAAAAAACCGCCATAATCTATTTTACGCGACTTGTTTCATGTTAACACAATAAAGTACAATATAAAGGACAGTTTTTGCACGGGATTAAGAATAAAGCGGGGCCTTTAAGAATATTTCTTCATAAGCACTGGTTATTATAGCTTTCTGTAATACTTAGGCTGGGTGTTACTGCTCTTTTGTCTCGTCTTTTTATTTGTGGCTTATTGTAACCAGTGCTTAATCGCTCTTTGTATTTGTTTAACGGCTTTGTTCTTGTTTTGAATACAAAGTAGGGAGCGAGATATCAAAATGACGTTTCTATTATTTAATTATAATAAATATATATAATATACAATCATGTTGGCAATCGTTTTCTGAAACGTATGGCATACCGTTGAAAAAACTTGAAGATTTCTAACGGCATACGACATATTTTTTGTATTTATTAAATACCTAATACTTGACTATTTATGTGTATTTGTTAATTTCGTAATAATATTTAATAAGTGCAAAAATATTTTGGATTAGCAAGCTACTAAAACATTACTAATTATTTAGAAAGTACGTTTTGCATTACGTATACGCCTTTCCTTGTAGTGAAGATTATACAGGGTGTTTTTTTTTTCGACCGTTCGAATTCTACGTAGTGAATGTGTAGGTCATACTCACCAACTTTTACTATGGGGACAAAGTCGAAATCGCGAAAAAAAAATCAGCTGTTTCATACAAATTGGCGGCATTACGCCGGCCGAAATGTATGAAACAGCTGATTTTTTTTTCGCGATTTCGACTTTGTCCCCATAGTAAAAGTTGGTCAGTATGACCTACACATTCATTACGTAGAATTTGAACGGTCGAAAAAAAAACACCCTGTATAATTAGTAATCATTCGATTACAAGTAGAACAAAAACTATTTTAATATCAATCAATACTCGTAAACTAAAAATGTACTTTTTAGTTTTAAGTAGATATATTTCATATTCCAAAGTTCATTAACATTTATTTTACATTTTATATTAAGTTTTAATTTTTTTAATAAATATTTCCGATTACAAAATAATGAATGAAATGGTTACCAAACACGCCTAATAAAATTAAATGCTGTCTATGTATTTAAGTATCTATATTTATTATCTATTATATATATCGTCGCCTGGTACTCGCATCACAAGCCTTAATTGAGCTTACCGTGGGACTAGGTCGATTTGTGTAAAGATGTCCAAAAAATATAATATAATAATACGCAACTTACGAGGAAGATAAAGTCGTTTATTTTAACTAAATTCATGCATTTCGTTATCTGTTTTTATAAATCATAACGCCCAGTCAAGTAAAGAATCACAGCTATAATATATCGAACACCTTCTACAAACATAAGTAGGAATGATGTATTACCATATTTGGATAACGTTCAACGCGATGGGAAAATTCTAGAACGATACACTCGACCTTACGTTTTCTTCAACCGATACTGCTGTTTATTTAGACTTGGCCGTTATTTGTTTGTTTGCACAGCGAAACCAAATAAAATTCTAGAGTGGATTGGATTCCGTTGTCAGGAATTCGGTATGGACTATAAATTCAGGAATATGACCGACCTAAAAAAATCATTGCCATAAATTTTAATTGTAAATCTTTGCTAGACTAGGCATACTAATATTTTTTATTTGATGTCGGCACTGCTCGGCAAAAGTCGTCTTCTTCTTCTTTAAATCGTTCATATTTAATGTCAGATCCCTTCTTAGTTATACGCGTTCATGTAACAATAATAAAATTTAAACAGATAAAATGTATTCACTTAACCAGTGTTAAAATCTATATAAATAGTGGTTTAATAATGATAAATAATAATACTTCAATTACGAAAGATTTATAACACTTGATTATACATTCGGTGATTAATTGTCAATATTGAAGCTTTTAATTGTAAATGAAAATTGAATCTCAACGTTGTAATTGGAACGACCCAGTTCTTAAAGAGAATTAAAATTGGATGAAAAGTAAAATCGGCGTGATATCGACCATCGTGGAGTGATTACATCAGGCCATCGAGAACTCAATAGGGCGCATCTTTCCAATAGCACTCGTACAAGATATTTAAGTTCGTTAAGATCTTTCCCTGTTCCTTTTAACCCGTCCATTTCATTGATGAAAAAATAATTGCCTTTAAGTTTTGAAGGCTTTAGAAGAAGCTATAAGGAAAAGACTTTAAGGAAACGACATAAGGAAAAAGAACCTATTCTTGATGGGTAAGAGAAATTTTTGTTTTCTATTGTTAAGGTGGAAGTACTAGTACCCGACGCTGTACCAATACTCGTCATCATAGCTTAAGTTGCCACCGATAAGATAAAATCAACTACTAGGGCATTTAATGCTTCATATCCTAACTTTGAAATAATTAGCTTATATCTAAATTATTTGCATAATTTTAAGACATGCCGACATTTATTATGACTGAGTGTTAATATTTTCAATGTCCCAATATGTGAAATTGTAATTTATACTGAGGTGCCACCTACTGGGACTGGATATACAATGGAGTTGACTAAGAAAATTTTCAAGTTTGAGTAATTTTGATATTGTCACCATATAAAATAAATACTATTTAACAAAACTTACACGCTCCTCTCCTAAAATACATGACAATATTTATATATGACCAAAATATTGTAATTCAAATAAATATTCTCTGTTAATAATAAACTGAATTGAATTATTTATTAAAAAAAAGGCGATAGTTTATATTTAAAAAAAAATCTAGACTCTACTACAGCACGTATTCCAAAATTGTAGCGCAAATAATAGTCAACAAACTTTTTGTTAAAAAGTTGTTTTCAGAACACGCATTCGGTCCACAATGCAGTCGGATGTCACTATTCATTTCAAGTGTGCTTCGATGTAAATGCACACCGTTGTAGGCTGTAGAGCAAACTAATTGGCATTAGTCGCGTGCCAATATACCAATGTAATGCTTTTAGTTTAGCCATGAGTTTATGTCGGTTACACTGGTTTACAAGTTTAATTTGAATGAGTTATCACATCACGTCAACAGTTTGTCTCAGTCCATTGCTGGACGCAGGCCTCTCCTGTTAACTTTACGTATAGTTACTCAGTAGGAGGTAAATGCCCATAATCGCCACGCTGGGCAAGCGGATTGGGCTAAAAGTATCACTGACCGTTGGAAAAAAATCGTTATTTTTAAATTGTAGGTACTTATGAAAAATCTTGAATTGCTAATGCTCAGTCACATGCCATTACTCGTAAGCATAATATATGAATCAGTGATCATATTTTAATAACGGTGTATGGTATAATTACACTTAAATCAGATTAAATTTTGCTTGTAACTATAATGTTTTATTTTAGGTTCTTAAATATTATAATTTTGGACCCACGAGTAAATAGAAATCAGGCGTTTATCCATTGTTCATCTTTCGAAATAAACATAATCTTAATATGTACACGATTATAATTCTTCTCAGTTATATTTTCCTCACTGGTGCTGGCTCACGATTGTACGTGTGAAAATAATATTTGCGTAAAAATACTTACGAAATAAGATACATATTATTGAAAAAGATCAGAGCGACAATCGAGCCGATCCAAAAATTGTTAGTTCAGTGAATTGCTACAAAGGAATATAACATCGAGACGAAAACGATGCGTCAGCGTAGCTGGCCCTCGAACAGACCCCTAAAACTGTCGTCAACACAAACAGGGCACTCGTAAAATCCACACCATTCCGACAATCGATTGGTGGCAAGGATCGTTACGGTCAACAGTGTGGCTATAATTTACTTTCTTATCTGTAGCCCGATCCTTCGAGCGTCTTGGATGCTATCCGTACTTGGGATTACGAGTGCTTTTCTTGGAAATAGGGCGATTCGGGAAGAATTGGACGATGCAAATTTCGGACGGATTGGTGCTGCGCTGTAGATGCTACTGTAAAAAGCTAGATCGGGCAAATTTTATTCGTAACTATTCTTCGAGGTGAACGTTTTCATCGCGATTTACGCTTTACATTGTGAAAGTATTTTGTTTATTACTTATTAATTGTTGTTTACAATTCTAAACGTTGTTGTTTTTAAATGTAACTGGTAATAAATAATTACCTAACTGTACAATTTTTTTTGATACTAAATATACCTACTCAGTATTTTTTAAATTAATTAATTTCATTACTAGTTTTTAGTCCGCTTTCAATACCAGCAATAATAATTGTTGCATTCAAAATTAATTTTAATTGAAAAGTTGAAGGCAGTTGAGATGTCTCGACGTGCCTTGGTGCCAGATGCCTTCACTATTCGTACAGACTAATGTAGGTGTATATAACAAGAAATGCTTTAACAAAATAACTTAATAATTCCTGTAACTTTCGTTATAAACCGTGTATTACTTAACATTTGAGTTCCTCGTTAACAAATGAATAAAAAGTTGCTTCAGGCATTTAAATTAACAAAATCAGTTCACCCAAATGATTCCATAAAGGAATTTATCTATTCGTCGAACGTTTCATTACATTACGGGCTCTCATTCTATTTGAAACACAAAGTTACTCTGAACCATAGATTTCCTGTCCAGACTCCTTTATATGAAGGTGAGACCTTCACAGCTCTAACAAAGCAATCGATTTAAATAATGTTTTGACTTTGAGACTTCGCTATTGAATATTATGACATGTGTTTCATTTATTTAAAACCACTTTTATCATAAAAACACTATCGTATATAGCCGGTGAGAGATTTTCTTATATCGAATATCATTTGTTTTTTATTTGAGGTAAGTTTCATAATCATAATAAAATTCATCATTGTTTCTAGTAAGTACACAATGTTCGACAAAACAATGTTTCTCTCCAGGCTAGATTAGGATCGTGTTATTTTGGCGTGGAAAAACTGGGTTATGCACATCAGCTAAAGCCAATGTGGCTGGATTTTAGGTTTATGTGTATGATCCAGTATTAAAGTCATCTGTGCTCTGCGGCTAACGTTTCCTCGCAAAGTTTACGAAGTTCGCGATAGGATATCCTGCACTTAGCCGCGAGTGATAAAGACTCACCGCGGAATAAAACTCGATGCCTTTATAATTTGCGAAACGGGAGCTCACTTTAATGCCTTAAGTAGGTAGTGCTATATTAACCCTTGACTACCTACGTCCTGTTTGTATCACACAACCACCTACCTGCGGTCCTGGAGACCGCTTCTTCTTATGGGACCTGATTTAATTACTTTGGCGTGACTGAAGGGGGTTTAAATATATTAAATATACTTTAAATAGTTTCAGGCATTTATTAACCAACAAGAATACAAAAATAATCAATATTTTGTATTTCAAAATTAACATATTTATTAACTTGTTGTATTTTCGATTACAAAACTTAGTATCCTTCAGGATATGAGATTACAAAATTAAAGAACATAATGTAAAGCTTTACATTATAAAAAAATTAAATTGAGCAATCAAAAATGCTATTTAACTATCTAATTTGGTTACAAATAAGATATTTTTGTAAAATTACATGCTTTTAATATAACCATTCTTGTCTGCCGACACACAATTTGTTCGAACATTCACATTCAAAACAAGTTTCTAGTCCCATGGAAGACGCTGATTATTTACACGACGCTCTAAATAGGGTTTTACTAATTTTTCGGCTAGTTTCTTCATAAATTTGAACCTTTTTTCAAAACTGTGTTCAAAATTTAAATAACACAACCACCTACGTGCGGTCACTGAGACGGTAACAAAATGTATCTTAACCAACTACATGCGGTCTCACGGACCGCCGATGCTACTTTATTACTCACTAAATCCAAATGAGTGCACGTCTGAACGAGTCGACAGCATGGCCAGCACTGCGGAGGGGCCGGGCAAAGGTACAAGGTCACAGAGGCGTGAGCGATGTACTTGCGTTCAGTTATTGTCAATTTTGAATAATCCAGTGTCTGTGAGACCGCACGTAGGTGGTTAAGGGTTAAGCCTGTTGCCTATCTTCACTGTTAAGGTAGGAAAAAATGGGTGAATATCTGAGCGTTTCAACCCCTAAGTGTTTGGTGGCACTGCGACCATATATAATATGGACGTCTAACGCCAGCTCGAAAATGGCCCCAAAAGCAATGGTTCAATTGTGCCAATATGGGCAGGACATTTTTCTTTTCTTAACACCCGTGCATATTTTGGCGCAACATCTTTGATTTGTCAAAGTTTATAGAATATAGCCAATCAAAACTTTGATAGACCAATCACAATTATTTTTAAATGGCGGTTTACATTCATTACCTTGATGCATTGAAGAGGGAGTGAAACTTGTGAACTAAAATTCAGGTCAGTTTTTGAAAGGCAATTTAATATGGCGTGCGGCTTCCGTGTTTTATTTGTTCGTAGTAGTGGCGTCATTTTTGCCGAAGTTTCTAAACGTCTCAATATTATACTTCGTCATTTGTACATAAAAGGTACCGTGTCCCCTTCAAATGACAAAATAGCACATTGTAACGAATAGAAACTTCGGCAAAAAATATGCCACCAAAATTAGCCGGTTGAACAGCTCAGATATTCACCCAAATATGAATCTGCAATCCCTGGTGAGTTTCAATTCCAAAGCTACATATCACCTGTGATTTTCGGTTGATTTAATTTGATTCATGATTTCATATTGCTTAGTTACTAAAGTTGCTACATTTCAAAACGACAGAGTTTTTTTCTCAAAATACCACATACGAAAATGTCTACGATACAATTTTACATTATTTACTGACAGTTCAAAACATGACTTAAAATGACCGTAATATAATAATAGGTATTCAAAATAACCAGAAACTAAAATACCTAAACTTCAAAAAGTTTCGTGAGCGGGGCAAACGATGTAGGGCGAACTCCGTAAACTGTAAAAATAATTTAGGTATTTTTGGATCATGGCATTTTATCTTTTCGGTATTTTCGATTTAACCTTTATTAATATTTAGTTGTAATTCTCATAAAGTATTCAATATTTTCGAAATTTTGGGAATTTGTGGTTTTTTTATAAGGGCCATTATTCGAGCGTTTCAACCGCCTCATTTTCGTGGTCACATTTTCTAAGAGTTGGCTGTAGGCTTTATGGTGAATTCCGGTTATTTGGGAGATGTCCCGTACATTTACAAGATACCCAGACACGAAGTAAAATTAATCGAAATCGATCGAAACGAAGTATGCAAATTTCAGTGAAAATTAGGGGCAATGAATTTCGTCTACATGGAATCCAGTGATTAGTAAATGTAAGCTTGGTGAGACATCTGTTCTCAAGCCATCGGATGGGGTGATATGTAGGCTTAGGTGACAACCCTAGCCTATAGAATAGGAATAAAGATGAATTACAGGTAATTCGCAAAACCCGCGCAGCTAGAACAACGTGATGCAATATCTCGCCAGCATACAGTTACCGTGTGGTGACGGCAGTAAGAAAACATTTATTTTGTCACCACACCAACTTCTCCTGCGGGTGTCGTAAGAGTCGACAAAGGGACTGAAGTGTCACTGACCATTATTTGATAAAAGATTGATGATGGGCAGCAGCGTTATCATAGTGGACACATTACTAAGATCGCCAATCCGCTTGCCCAGCGTGGCGATTATGGGCATTTACCTCCTAATGCGTATAGCATAGTTAATAGGAGAGGCCTACGTACTGCAGTGGACTATCATAGGCTGATACATACATGAATGCTTACAATGTTTCGTCAGCCTGCAACCACGGACAAATATACTGTAAGTGTACCTTACTTTTTAAAAGAAGAATAAGGTATTTTGAAATTAAAGTTCAGTAAAACTATAGAACTAGTCTCTACCCTATGCCCTTATCCATTAATGTCCATCAAACCGACATCAGCTTATTTTTCTCTGCTTTATATCTGTCAAAAGCGTTTGCATTTCGTTCAACGGGACAAGATAAATGAATGATAAGTAAATATTTAATGGGGGATTTTTCACTAAATTATCACTCTTTCCCAATGTGCCGGAACTATATTATTTTTATTTAGTTATTCATAATTACATTTACAGTTGTTTAAATTCGGTATTAAAATTAAATGAGTATATAACTGTGCTTAAATTATGAACAGGTAAGATATTATAAAATTATTTCCTTTATCGCAATATAGCTACATATACTACACGACATCCATCTAATTAAGATAGCACAAAGATACTGAAAACTTTTTTATGGAAATCGAAATTAATTATTAACTTCAAAGAAGCGAAAAGAGGAATTAAAAATATAACAAGTTCGCAAGCATCGCGCGACACTCATTTGGCTTTAATAATAACCTTCAAGAAAACTGTTACAGTAAAACGTCAAAAGCACTCAAAGATATAATTAAGCACTCAAAAGTGTTTTTACTTTGGAGGGTTGGAGGAAAATCTGGCGCGATTCTGTCCTAAAACTGTTACGAGGTGTGTTTTTATAAACCGCGGATATTATGACGGGCATTTCGGTTTATTCCGCGTAATCTGTTTTACGTGACAGATATAACTGGATTAGGGGAACAAAGACCTGGTTTAAATGTATATTTAATAATTAAAATATTACTAAAGTTTACTTGGAAAAATATCGATGTGTATTGCGTTATCTTTTTTCTGTTTGGTTCAAATTAACTATTTTGTTTGTATAAAATTTTGACAACCGTTTTTATATCTGTTACTGAAGTGGATATAAGTCCATAAGGCATAGCTTTTAAAACGACTTTATACGTGTCTAACAAAATATCTCCACGTCGACGAGATAAAAACACGACGACGATAAAAAATATCAAATCGAATTCTAAATTAAAATTAAAATGCAATTTACTCTCAATTTCATCAAGTTGTAGTTAAACCATGGTTGTATAAATATTACGCATTACTCATCGCTTTACAATTGAATGTGTAGGTGTGTTTCGTTTCAACTGACACTGTAAATAAGAGGCAAAGTAACCATGACCTTGTGCATTTCAATGACAGTCTTGTCCTACCGACAAAGTGCCTGGAAATATTCTATTAGTATGGTTCAAAATTTTCAAGTGAATAATACTAAAACACGTAGAAAAGTTCAAACACATGGGCGACGTTCACGGTACGGCATTCTATTGAGCTACTTAAGATGCCAAACAGCAAGTTTGTTACGTGCAACTCCGCGATAAGAGGGAATCAAAAAGAGCAGAGTTTAGGGAAGGGCGTGCTTGTTGCTGAGTTTCACACAAATTAAGAAATACTTTACAAATTGAATCATTACGTACGGCCCATTTGAAACAATTTGTGTTTCGAAAGTGGAATGTAATGAGTCTAACATTTCTATTGAAATCGGCACGTCAAAACTAATAAGAGTAATACAATGAAGAAATGAATAATTATTTGTGTGTTTTATGTTTTTATTAGGTACTCAAGGTACAGATAAAAGGACTTTTCCGAGAATGAAACAACACCAAATTATAAATAAAAGAGCGTTCAAATACAAACATTTTATTTTAAGAAAATACGTGGACAAAACTGTAAGTAGTCTTTTATAACAATCAAGCACGTAGATACATACTTCATACATACATGTCAGAATAATGGTCAATTTCCATACATTAAATAATTATATTTGTACCGTTCCGGAAAGTAGTTCCACTTTCATGGAATACTTTATTGGGAAATTGATTACTGTTTTTTTTACTTTCAAGTCACTTAGTAACTAATAATTAGTTACTCAGTATATTAATGTAATAATTAGTTATTCTGAAAAGTGAATAATAGTCTGTTATGGGTCGTGTTTTGCATCGTAATGTTTTTGTGCCTAGATACCTAATTAAATGTCCTACATAAGTACAATAAGCTTCTAAAAGCAGTTAACCTTGTAGTCTTCTTTTGATACAGAAATGTGTAATTTGTGATAAAAGTAAAGACTTTTTTAAGTAGTAAGTACGTGGAATTTGTGAGTAAAAAGTTGAAATCACTTTAATAATCTACACTATACAAAAACAAGGAAATATTTCAAGGATTAGCAATCATCATTCGACAGATAAATAATTCGACAGTAAAAGACACTAGAAAAGTCTTACTTTCTTGTTATAACTTCATTGGTCATAGAATTACTAAAACATTCTATGTAAAGTATTTCGGATTCGATATACTTACCTTCTCAATTTCAAATG
The DNA here is from genome assembly GCA_025490895.1 of Thaumatotibia leucotreta. Classification (NCBI taxonomy): domain Eukaryota; kingdom Metazoa; phylum Arthropoda; class Insecta; order Lepidoptera; family Tortricidae; genus Thaumatotibia; species Thaumatotibia leucotreta. The sequence goes on along the minus strand of JALPQI010030668.1, from coordinate 18,610 downwards.
CGTTTCAAGACTCCTCTTCAAGTATGCAAACAAAGAAGTATCCTCTTCAAAGGGAAAGGCATTTTCAAAACCAGTCGTTCCATGTCCTATCGCCTGTCACTTATCATCAAGGCAGAGACAGGGGTCGATTTTTTGATTGCGTGTAAAAGGAAATTTAGAATAGGAAATATGCTTTCAGATATTCTTTTATATTATATAATAGGTACCAATTGAATATTTTATTCTTAAGTGCTAGGTCACTTTATTGTATAATCTTGACCGAAGTTGCAGAGCAGTAATTACTCCTATACAACCATTTTCATGTTATTCCTGATAATGGTCTCTTTCTTACATTATTTGGGATAGGACATTGCACCTCATTAGACAAAAAATCATTGTTTTTCATACCTGACAAAATATTAATGTTGGTTTGGTAAGCAATGTTGAAGAAATGATTTTTTGGTCGTCAGTTTAATTGCAGCATCGATTTCATTTTATTTATACCGGTATGCGCTTTGAAATTCTGCTCATAGTTGCCATTAGTGCCAGTTTATCGCGGGCGGACCGCAGCAATACAATTTTAATATAAAGCCGTGAGTCAAGTAGGTTGTATAAATAGTTGCGTGTTTAAATAACAGCTACCAAGGGAACGGTGCGACGTTTGTTAGTTATTCTTTGTTAACCTTGTCAGCATATTCTTTTTTATTTTTTGTGAGCCGGGTTCGATGGACTAGATACTGTATTCAAAACCTCAATTATTATTACTTATCATAAATATTTAGTTTATTCACTGTCATGATGATTCATGTTTTCCTTTACCACATACGAGAAACTAAATATCTTTAAAAACCTGTAGTTTGTAAATTACATTATTAAAATAGTTATCAGCTTTATGAAATCGTTATCTTCAATGCATAAAATACTAACCAGAATTTAATCCTAAACTTGCCAGAATTTAAAAAAAATCGTGCGTTCTAGCCTCCTCGCCACTGTGTAGAGCAAAAATTTCTGTCTTTAAAAAAATACAAAAAGTGGGTCAAAAAGTATGTATCTTTTAAGATACACTGCCAGGTTAAGGGATTACTTAGGACAAAAAGTATGTAAAGCATCATTCACACACTTTTTGTCCTATTAAATTTAAGTTCCTAGTTATAAGTAATTTATGCAAAGACAATTTCATAAAGTTCAAAAATCTTTTCATAGCTCCTTATCCAACGAGGTCTCACCTTCTGTAATACTCTGTATTCTCTGGGTATATCGGAAATTTAAAAATGTATGTTAATGCATAAGATTTTGAAAATAGGCATAATACATTATCTAATAAATATATGTGATTCAATAATATCAAAACAGGCCATGCAATAGAAATGGGAAAACATATTCTGATTACTTTTTTTTTGCATATGGAATTTTCATGTAAAACATGCATTTTTAAAATAATTATCTCATAAAACACATAATTTTCAAATATTCGTGATCAATATCCATTTAGACGTAACAATTATTAAATCTTTTCATTCGTGTCAGGCACCGTTCTCTTCAAATATTTCCAAACGGGGAGACATAACTTGAATTGCATGTTTTTTATCAAAAATATGCGTTTATCATGGTCATTAAATCACAATTCTGCAATGAAACACGAAACTCGTTTCCCAATCTACATCCGCCACGGAAAAATAATAATAACAGTATTAAAAAAATAATGGTTGCGAAATAATAATACTGAAATATGTGTATTGTGTAATGATATGAATCGTCAACGGGGTGAGCCACGTTTTCTCTGTATCAATTTTTTCGCTTGCTCGAGCATAACATGTTGTATTGCTTTTATAGAAAATTTGTTCTCATCTTTGTTCGCTCGTCGAATTGTTATGTCCTATTTGTTTAAGTTTAGTAACCTTTATTACTTTTACTAGCGAGCGCATCGGGAGGCGTAAACGCGGGCTCAGTGCTTGATAATGGAGACCTAGGCTCTCCGAAACAGGTCGCGCGTAGTGACTAAATTAATATAGATAAATGTGAGTTTAACCGATTAATTATATGTATAGGTTCTTACTAGCTATTATATGACATTTTATAATATTACGCTGTTTATTTAATATGTTCATTATTTATTGAATAATTATGTACCAGTCTGTTATAACACATTACAAAAAAAAGAACTCTATGTTCACGTAGAAATTGTGTGTAGAAATTTAGTGGTTTCGAAGTTTTTCTATACAAATCATTATTAATATGTCAATTCTAAAACTAAAAACAGTAATCATTAATGTTATGGTCGGTTAGCTAATATTATGAATATTATGATGCTTTAAAATGTTTTTGATTGAAATAGAAGTCAAAGTTACGCAGATGTATCACTCGTAAATGATAAACAAGAAATAATTTCGCAGAAAACGCTAGAAATCAAGTTAAATGTTTAATTTACAACTCGATTTCCAACAGTAACATTTTACAATTTGCCGTTTCCAAAAATAGTGCTCACAATTCTATCGGAGTTCAAATATATTAAATGTGCATTGAACCAAACACCGCCCAGTGCGGGTACTGCAGGTACGTTATTGCAGTTTTAGGATTTTTGCCAAATGCACCAGTTTGTTTAAAACGATTTTAAACATTTTTGTTTTTATGTTACTCTATATACCAATAGTAATTTGTATTTATAGTGTACCATTTGTAAATAAAGCTAGTTTCTGTATGTTAGTAATATGCAACTGTAGCCATTAAAAAAAATCGTCTTCTTTGTGTTACCATAACTTAGACCATTCAAAAGAGTTTGTTGCTATTACAATTTGAATAAAGAATCATTTGACTTTGACTTTGTCTATTGTGAGTTTTTTCTTTATGTTACTATGTTACGTGTTATATTCATAACTTATTCACCTTTTATCGATGTTCATTATAATTATACAATTGTCTTTTACGAAATGTTCTTGTAGTTAAATCTTCTACGTCATTATCGTTATGTGCAGCCCTGCATTTATCTATTGTTTGAAATAAATTGAAAAATTTACAAACGTTCTTTCAAAAACCAGTTTTAAAGACATTACAAAGTTGACTCACACTTATGACTACAATGTTAGTAAAACCGATTTTTTTTAATACAAGTTTCCGAGGTTAATTTTTTTAACCAGAATATTACCATGCTCAGAAGTTATTATTTTATCAAGTACCTCCAATTTACATGAAGGATGATTTAGACATTGCTCTAATTGATGAATTTAATAAGTAAGACAGCATTTTAATATGGGTCATACCTATCACATCATGCCAGCATTGGTTCAACTTCAAAAATCGTTAAAATAATCATGAGTTATTTCATTAATATCCTAGTTTCAATTAGCACACAAAAGCTGATTTGGTGGTTAACCATTAGCCATCAATGTATTCATTTGTATATGCACACAGGTGTGCATTTCAAAAAGGTTTATCTAAATACCTCAAAACGTATACCTGTTATTAATCAAATTATGTCAGTGTAGGTAGTATACACTTATAATTATAGAAACAATTTTAAAAAAATAAGATTTTTTTAATTATGAACTGTAAGTATATTCATATGATCTTAAGTTACGTGTTTATTTTTAACCAAAACTGAGGTATCATCAAGTATTGGAATGAACAGTCATCAAATAAAAAAGTCGAATAAATAGAAGTTATGACTAGCAAGTCGTATAACTTTATAAATATAAGTTATACGACTAATACTACGAATAACTAAGTTATAGACTAATTACGACGAATAGTTAAGCTTTCTAAACGAGAGAAACGTAAAAAGTTTGTAAAACCAAGACAGCATTATACGCGTACTTTAAATTAAAATCAAAATGTAATATATGACAAAATGTATTTTTATATAAAAACTGGGATTCATCGAAAACGATGTGCTAAAATTTAGATTCCGAATAGCTAATTGTAGAGATTTTTTTTTAGGAATGATCTCATGCTTAATATTTATAAATCAAACTTCTAGATTTTTCTAATCCTAATATTCTATAAATAACTTGTTTTATCGTGTCCTAAACAAAAGTCATTAAAGTAATCGTTAATATGATCATTGTAGGCATGTTTGTGCGCTAATTTTGTATTTAATTATAGCGAATTAAAAAATTAAAAAAAAAAACAATTTAAGCCGAAAGAGAATTTTTAACAACACAGTGGAAAAAAAAAATGAATTAATTCATTTCACGTTTACTTGTGACTCTTAGGAATATCGATAAAATGAGTACTTTAAGTAATGTAACTTTTAAAGACGAAACCCCAAAAGCAGGAAACGACGTAAAAATCCTTCAAACTTACAGCCTTTACATTAAACTTCAGGTTTAATTCGTCTGCTATCTTAACAGGCCATTTGTTCCAAATGGTTAACGTTCGCCGAATAAAACAAAATAGACCTTAAGTAAGAACGTTTGCGGGGAACATTTTACGAGCGCCCTAAAACGCTACCTGTACTTAGAAAAACAATCACGGCATGATAAATAAAAGTATGTAGTCACGCTTCACAACACACACAAGAGTATAAGTACACAGTGCACGATTTTTTTTTATTTCATTCGAAGGCTCGAGATCTCAGCTGACCGAGACGTGAGACTCGTAGCCTGTAGCTGTGCGTCCGACCCGCTACGACGCTACGGCGGCACTGGCTACGCGGGGTGCTACAATCTGCGCTACAGTTTAGACTACTCAGTAGCACAGATTTCGACAGTCGATTATATCATACAATTTATAGTAAACCATAAAGACGATTCGGATTCTTGGAATAGAATTTATTCCTCTTAATAAAAGATCGCGGTTACCTTTTTAAAGGCACTTGTAAAGATTCTAAAGTTGCGCAAAATTCTTGTCTGGCTTTATTAGGAAAGGGGAGTTCATTTTTGGGCGATTAGTGGAGGGACGGGGTTTTTTGTGGCGGTTAATGGAAGGACGTTATTTTTTGCGTTGATTAGTAAAGAAACATAATTTTTTACCTATTTTAGTGAAGGGGCGTTCTTTTTCGTTAATTCGTGGATGGATATACGTATAAACACTTTTAAATTTTATTTTCAAATGTGTATCTGAGTGATAATTCCCATAGAAAATCGATATATAGGAACACCTTGTATTCTGAACATGTTTGCAATAGCGGCTGTATCTCTTTAGTAGCAAATAACGGTGCATTTATTTGATTCGATATAATAATTTTAATGTTTAGGTTTAAAGATACTGAATGTGATATAATAAGACATTATTTTAATGTGTCAATTTCAAAACCATACTCTTTAGTGCCATATTATATGCATCACCCAAGTTTCGTATCAGTTTAATTAGATCTTACCAAAATAATCTAATAAATAGCAGACAAATTATATGATTTAGTGATTTCGAATGTACTCTTTTCTTTTGGGTCTTCATTAAATGCATCTAAAAAAATTGAAACCACCTGTTCTGAACAAACTATAAAAGTCATACAAAATTCTTACGATTTGAATAAAATTAAAGTATTTCAGTCTCATAACATAACACTTAAATACTTTTATCTTTTGAGACCATAAAATGTAAAAAAAAAAAATAAAAAAAACTCCTTTTTCCAAACTCACTTTAAAAATTATATGAAATTCTTACCATCTGAAAAAAAAATAAGTATATACATCTCATTTGGACTAAGATACTTTAATTTTTTTTCAATGGTAATTAATGCATGTCATACATGTGACACAAAAACTTTTATATTGAAATAAAGCCGTAATTTAAATATATAGCTAAGTTATAAATCTGACACAAGTAAGCTCAATGACCTTTGACTTAATTATACATCCCAACTCGTACCCATCTTTAGATCCTTGCAATAAATATAATATTCTACAATTTCCCAGAAATACGCTTCTAACTTTAATAATTGGTATTCATACGTATATAATTGCTACTTATATGTTTGAGACGGTTGAATGAACATGTTTTTGTTTTAATCGTCATGTACGTACTAAACGATTTTCACTGTCATTTCGTGTCGATAATAACTTATTTTTACTATTTAAAACTCAAACAACAGAATCCTTACCATGAGCTAGCGCCGCCAGTTTAACGCAGGCCTTTCTATTCATCCCGCTCGTTACGAGCGAGAGACACAGAAAGTAAATTGAAACAATACTTTAAAGACATAAGAAAACTTCAGGTCTTGTTGATTTTTCGAAGTTCCTGCATTTTTTACATGTATTATTTTGAAGCGAATCAAGCACACTCTTAGGGCAAATGAAAAGTAACATAGAACGGTTATTCGGTTTACCAGGCATATATTTTTTAGTACCGAACACTTGGCAATATACTGTTTTTAAGCCTGGTTTATTGTTGAACTGCTAGGCAAAAGCCTCTCCTATTTTACAAAAAGGCTGTGCATGCTTCGGTCTTTGAAATATGTGTTTAGGTTGGCGCAAAGTTTTTTTGTCGACATCGGTACCTACTCTTACTTGTACGGGGCAGCAACAACTCGTAGCTACACGTCTCTTTTAAATAAACCGAAAAGAGACGTGTAGCTGCGAGTTGCTGTCAAACACAAGATGTGCTAAGGTCGCAGAATGAAAATAGAATAAGGTAAAATTTATATGGTATTAAGTAGTGTGGCTACTGGGGATAAAATCAAAATACAAATTAAAATATTTATTATAAATATTAGATGTCATTTACCGCAGAAAAACGACCAAGATAACCTAACGTCCGAGGTGGGGATCGAACCCACGTACTCAGCTTTCGCGGTTGATGCCTGTACTCCTCGACCACTCGGCTAGCTATTCTAGAAAACTGTAAAGTATTCTAATAGGAGGTGCAGGCATGTATTGCTTGCCCCTAAAGGTCAAAGGCGCCTAGCCTTGTAAGGGATTGTAAATACCCTAGAAAATTGATAGGTGGTTGCTGAGACCGAGTAGCCGAGCGATGCAGGCATCAGCCGCGAAAGCTGAGCATTTGGGTTCGATTCCCACATTAACTTCTATAATAAGGTAATTAATTAAATTCCAATCTACTAATAAGACTATAATCCCAGAATTACCTACGTAAGTTGTCATTATTTAGTCGTTTTTATGAGCTAAACTATCATTGAGTAATTAAGTTGTGTTTAAAATTAACCCTACTGACAAATTAATTAAAAACATCTTCATAATCAAACTCATTTCAGTCCGAAAATAAAAATTTCGGATATAACACAATTCTCGGATATATTACATACATACATAAAAGATTTTTAAAAATCAATTAAACATCCTTTTTGAATTCAATTTAATGATTTGCAGCGGAAAGTTACAACATGCAAAATATTCAGAAGTTTACGGCTTTATGCATATTACGGGCATAGAAAGGAACACATTATACGTATATTTATTAATTTATTGGCTCCGTTGGGCTGTGCTATAATTCAGAACGGAACTAACGATAATGAAAACCATAATAACTGCAGCTCAAGTACGGACAATAAGTACACGTTTTAAAAAAAATCACGTACAAAACTTAGCAATTTAGCAAAGTTTCTAAACTCAAATGACAAGCTACATGCACAAGAAAAAAAAACTAAAGGAAACTTTTTCCGTCCTCAAAGAAAGGTCTGAACCCGCACGTTTTGTACGTCGTGCACTTTGAGAACTTTTTTAATTTTCTACGAAACTTTAGCCAATACTTTTTTCCAAAAGATCACACGAAGACATTAAACATCCTTGGTTTTCGTTTGTGCTAGTTGCAGTATAGAGCTTACTGAGCCCTTAACTTTGGGAAAACAACAGACATAATAAAATGCATAATATGGGTAGTTAGAGTAAAAATATTTAATGGGTTGAGCCCGGAGATCAAAGAGGCTCCTTCATATGAGCAGTTTGTCAACAAGTTAAAGGGGTTTCTTATTCCCAAGGCATTTTATAGTATACAAGTTCACGTGTAATGCGTCCTGCCGTTTACAAAAATTTGCTACAAAATGTAAGAAATTGACACATCCTGTTTGACGAGCTCCAAGTGTCGCTTAAAAACTGGCTTGTTAGGCACTCATTCTACAGTGACAAGGAATTCATCTCTACTACTATTTGAAGCTGTAAATTCATTTGTATTTTTCAACGTATTGTGAAATGAATGTATTTATAATTTGTATTTTTCAACCAACTGGTTTTATTCATGAATAACACTTTTAACATATTTCCTTCCTTCCTTTATGAATAAATGAGTATAAGTATAACTATGTCCAATACTCAACTAATCAATCTTAGAATCTTTGCTGGACATATCAACTCATTTTATAACAATTGAAACTGATTTTTATGGGTGTTATCATAGTTTTAAATCTATTATTATCCGCTGTAAACGTGAATGTAGTCAATTATCACCAAAGATGTCAATCAAACACTATTGGATGACGTTGGTGTGGTGGCCATTACTGGCAGTATGAATTTTGCTAGAAAATGGTAGTTTATTCATTTCTAATTTAAATTCTTTGAAACTATGTGGATTTAGTTACTGAGTAGTTGGAGGCCTTGATTTTCAGTGCTAGATCCTATGCTATTCCAGTAGGCTTATGATGGTACCGTGTTTAATTGTTTACAATAAACAAAACGGGACCATCATTAAGCCACAGGTGGCTTATGATGGTCCTGTTTTATCTATTTATCGTGCTACGCGTCGCTTTCGCACTTGCAAACTTGTTAGAACGTGACGCCAACGCCGACAAACGATTAGACGCGGTACCATCATAAGCCTACAGGACGTGATTCAAAGTACCCAAAAATTAGAAACAGAACAATAAATATTATTCCTGCTCAGTGATGACCAGTTGTGACATTGGCAAATTTTTCAACTAAAACCTTATTGTTTTTAAGAAGTTTAAATGACATTGCTGATGGCGAGGCACCTTTAACCTTATTTTCGATTACTGACCTATATTATTACATACAAACGATTGTATTGTCTGAAACCAAGAGGGAAATTTGAGTTTGCACAATCTACTCTTGACCGGTTATGCGAACGACAACACTGTTAGCTTGACAGTCTTGACCTTAATGATCGTGAAGAGTAGGCAACGCAGGGTCACCTGCTGGTGTATTGACACCCTACACCAACAGGTGACCCTGCGTTGCCCACTCTTCGGTTCGGAGCGGTTAAAAGTTTTTTTTTATAAATACCATTTATAACATTCTTACACCCCATCAGCATATCAGTCCACTGCTGGACAAAGGCCTCCCTATACTCAAGCGTATATCATACATTTCCGTTCGTATCTCATACTCGTATACAGGGTGTAATCGTTAAGTGTGGCCACACTTATAAGGCCATAATTCCGTAAACATAACAGATATCAATAAACTTCCAACTGATATCGAAAGTGCATTACCCAACGAATAAAATTGCATTAATAACTTTTACTAAATAGATGGAGTAATATTAAAAATACTAAGTTAAAACGCTCCCATACATTTAGTATGACGACTGGCCTTAAAAAACGTCGGGTGTCATAACAGATAAAACTGTTAGAGATTCGTTATTTTTACGAATACATTGTAATAAAATAATAATACTACCGTTTATGAAATAATTAATCCAACATTTATTCCTAAATAAAAAAATATTCGTATTAAACTACTCTTTGAACGTTTACGTACTAAATGTATGAAAGGGTTTGAAGTTAATATTTGAGATATTTCTGATTTTATTTAAAAAAAGTTATTAGTGTAATTTTACTCGTTGGGTAACGTACTTTTGATATCAGCTAGAAGTTTTCTGGTATCTGCTATATTTACGGAATTATGGCCTGGCAACACTTAACAATTACAACCTGTATATTTTGGATATCTTGGTAGCTGTCAACTATGTCTACCAAAATATCCAAAAATGTATGCATCGCTCACGGGATTCGCATGATAAGGCTGCCACTGAAGTCACAGCGGTTGAAACGCTCGGAGAAATGCTCTTGTGATATAAAAATCACGTTGAGATAGTTAATATTCGAACAAGTCTTTCAAACCAGACATCAGCCGCCGCGACACACGATACGTACGGCCACGATAAAGCGTTATTTACCGCCGCCTCTGACACGCGCCTCTATGAATGTTTTATTGGACCACAATTGTATTCGTGCCTCGATAGGATCCGTAAATTGAGTGGTGAATCCTCCAATCTATTTTTGTGGTGTTTTCCAGTAATCGAGTAATCATGTCGTTTGAGTTTCATACATTACTTAAAGGTGACATGATTAAGAAAAGAAAATAGCAAGGGCGAATGAAGATCTTGTGTTTTTAAAACAGTTATACAGGAAAAATATGAAAGCTAATCCTGCTATATCTCTAGATAGATACATATATAATTAATTTCTTAATGAAATTACATGTTATTTGTTTACAACTATCACAAATTGACCTTAATGTTGTCAGGTATTGGGTTGTGTTTAGAGTACAGTTACAATATATTCTACCCTATTAAATATTACGTTTACACAACAATTCACTAGCCTTCGACGGTAAAATTATGAGGTTTATAATAAATAAGGGATTTAGCCGTGATAACTGAAAAGGGTGATTCCCGTTTTGGGCTTTGATGGACATGTTTTTAGGTATTAGATTTGTTTTTAGCTAGAGTGCAGAGCGTAAGTAGGTATAACATCATTTTTGTAGATGGCACTATTGTTGTAGATTGGTTTACGTCTAATAGGCTTTTATTAACTTTTCACTGTAGGTGTTTGTATATTATGTAGAGCAGCATTCCCTTTCATTATTTATATTACAATACATGTTACAGTTTCATTTTTTTTTCTAATTTACCCTTCAAAAGTAACCCTCATATTTAAAATACATTTCTTTATGTTCCATGTCCATTTTTGGGTCACCAACTTACATAAATATATGCGCCTAATTTCAACTCAATCGGCCTAGTTTCGGAGAAAATCGGCTATAACATACGGACAAACCGACAGATACGCAAGTGATTCTATAACGGTTCCGTTTTTTTTTCTTTTGAGGTAAGGAACCGAAGAAAGTTTCCTATGTTTTTATTTCTTTAAAACATAATTATGTATGAATAAAGTCCCGGATTTGCTTTTGAGTCATGGTTCAATAACATATGACAAAATGTTATTTTCTCCTTAATCCAACTAAATAAATAATTGTAATGACGAACTACGCTACTCCAAAAAAGTAGTCCATTAACTAGTCAGAACGCAAACAAACCCCGAGAATCCATTTCGTTATAACTTTTAATAGGCAACTTTTAAATCGGTTAAAACTTCCCCGAAGTTTGGTGCAATCGCGTTGCATTTAGCATTGTTTCGGTCTGGGGCTGAGTGTCGCGGTATCGTGAAGAGTGAATTTTAGTTGCAATAAAAGTTGTTTTTTTATGTGACGAAGGTAGACAACTGAGCTCTCAGCCCACCTGATAGAAAGCGGGAACTGAGGCCCATGGACATAGTGACCAAAAATCGCCTATGCGCTGCCTACCCTGAGTACTTAGATGGATTACCTCTATGCCAGTAATCACACGGCTATCTTACCCCCAAATCGGAACACAGTACTATTTAACCTGCCGGTTAACAGGTAAAACGGTGGTAGCTATCCGGGCGGACCCTGCACGAGGTCCTACCACTAGCAAAATCAACTACCACCACCAGCAGTTGCAATAAAAGTTGTGGTTGTCTAATTAAGTATTTTCAAGAAAGCTATTTATTTATTGCTAGATGCTTTCACGCATATGAGAGCGAAACATATTGCCGCTATTCTTATTTATCTGCAACACTGCAATGGAAAAATCACCTGTATTCACAGCGAAAGAACAGCGTCATTTCCATCAATTAATTACTATTGATCTAGTTTTTGAAAGAAACACGTGCGACTTGACATCAACGTAGAACATAAGGCTGGTCCAAAGGTAAGGTTGTTGTGTGTAAAGTAACCATCGTTAAATCAGTATCCACCGTTACACCATAGTTCCATGTAGTTAAAACAGCCAAGAACTGTAAATTGATTCTTCTCTTTTATGTTTAACATACCAAAGTCCTAAGGATTCGCTTAAAAGTTGTCAAAATCAAAATTACTTCAAGTAATGCTTAATGTAAAAGTGAACCGCAAAAAAGTGCGATCTTCCGAGACAATTTCAGCAACGTTTGTCTTGAAATCGATAAAATAATTTAGACACGAGATATACAGTATATAATCTACATTGTAATTTAGTAGATGATCCAAAATGGTACAATAAGAAGAAAAACGACGACAATGCAGAAGTTTAAACAAAAGTCCATAAATATGGAGAAATTGATATAAATATCAACCACATCGTCCGAGAAGAAAGGCAAAGTTCCATTTTATAATACCATCCGTGTAAATGTTTGGTTTCTTTAAAAAAATGGAATTATACGGCAGTGCCTACTTTCTTTCGTAGACAAGCCTCAATGATGTTGATGGACAGACGGCTTTTGTATGCTGACGACGTTACGTCGTTGACCTTAACAAGTATGTGATGTTCATAAATCCATAAATCGGAGTTGCTGGAACTGGTACTTATATTTAAAATGAAACAAGAGCTCATACTACAAACACATTAACCAACTTCGGACAGGTCACAAATAAATCCCAAATGCGACAAACTCAATTTAAATTCCAGTTTAACATATAAATTCAATTTCAAACGCCATGTTTGTCTTTGACAAAATGAAATCATTGCAACTTTTAGGTTATTTAGTTAACGCGGTAGGTACTTATTAAGTTAATTTTACCTTTGAGGTTTGGGATTGGGGTCTTGGGTATTTTGAAAGTTTGTCAAGTTTTTGATTCAAGTGTCCTTTTGCTCAAAGAGAATAGAGCGGGAAGCCAGGTTTAAAAAATATATTTTTATTTAAATAACAACTATAATCAGAATAACAGAAGGCCATGGAAACACATCATAAAATACAGCACGTTATTTTTTTACACATTTTTTGACCGGTTCGAGTCCCGAATGAGGCAAGCGATTTTTCTGAAACCCTTAATGCAGAATTTATTGTTATTAAAAACAAAAAATGTCTCCCTCACGCAAAATATGCTATTTACAATATTAAAGGTAGTTGCCATATATGTGGAATTCGATTTTTCCACACTGTATACTACATTATAGTTTATATAAATCAATTATTGCAGGATCCGTCACTCTTCCTTAAATTTTTTTACTAATGGAAACATGATTTTAAACAATTTCTTGAAATTACAATGACCAAATCTTATTATCTTTTTGCAAATTTAATGTGATGCCATTGCTAGTACTGTACCTATATACTCTGGTCTAGTTTCGTTATTTTATACTATGTAGTCATATCAGTACTACATAGTATAAAAGAAGCGTTTTTTTAATAGACCCTGAATCAAGAAGAAGGTTTTTTTATCAGTATCGTACTCTTACAAAGCCGGGGCGCGACGCTACTTATAAATACAATGGAATTAAAAATAGCCTTTTTAATTTATTCCAATTTTATTTTTCTGCGTTATTTGTGACTGACCTTTGAAACACGAACCACAGGTCAGATATCCAGCATTAGATTCGCGTAATGGTTTGGATCTTTGTGAAAGAAAAGCCCTCATTAACACTCGTAACTCTGAAAAATGATGAGAATTAAATCTCAAAGATATTGCAAAAATGCGATGATACAGCATTAAGTGCTGTACTAATAAGTCAAGGTATAATCTATCGGTATAATTTATTGTTCTTAAAGCTTATTTGTAGAATAAATAAAAAGTAATCGTTCCATAATAATATTTTTATTGTGAAACAATTCGTAAATAGAAAACTTATTGTTCCACATTAAAAGTTTCTTTATAGTAAATTGTGTATTAAGGGCGGTAAATAAGAAATTTTGCTTTACTTCATACGAGTTCATAATTCTTGTACTGCCCGTGGCACACACAATGTCTTTCATCATACCTGTGAGGCAAAAAAAGTAAGTAAAACAATTATATTTTCACAAAATTATGTACTCTAAAATGGCCTAAATCATTTCTTAAAATCAGGGACGATTTAAATATATCATTTTTATAACAGAAATCCCATCGTGGCGCGTGCCGCCGCCGCCGCCCGTCAGCGTGGGTCGGCAGGCGCCGCGCTAGTGCGACGTAATGTTGTATGAAATCCTTGATTGCCCTAGGGCGTAATGATGCATCTATGGCGCGCATCGCCGCAGCGCATTGGTGCACTTACCGAACAGGTGTGATGAAAGATAAAAAACAACACTGTAATATTTCTGCAATAAAAGAGATAAATAATACCTTTCTTACTTATCTAAACAACCTTAAACGTGTGAAAGAAATAGCAAAGTATAATTTTCATACAAATAGCACCCAGCGTGAAGGCATTATATAAAGTCGGAGTCATATCATGTTGCATCTCACGTATGTACCTAATGGTCTGTACATGTCAAAAAGATTATGTGGCATTATTAAAACTGAGAGCACTATAACGTTGCACCCGGATGAATTAACAAAACCCTAAAAGACAACTTTGCTCATAAAAAGTTTTCCTTAGCTTTCGAATTGAAAACTGCATTTTTCAGGGGCTTGCAAACTCGGCTTAAAACCTACGAGTTGGAGACAACGGAGTGTTTTTGTGAGCCTTATGTGTAATGACGTAAGGGCTAGGTTTACTTTGTAAAGGAATGGGTTGATAGTTTATAGTGATGTTACGTCCCTGTTCCTAAAAATACTGTTTACGACACGTGACTGTTTCTTGTGCATAGTAAGATCAAGAAATTTTTATACTTTAATGGTTTGTTAGTAAGATTTTAAAACAACTTGCTTTCATTTAATCAAGCCAGTTTGGATAAATGAATAAATATCTTCGGACATCTAACACAAATCAGCTTTGTCCCACGGTAAGCTCAATTAAGGCTTGTGATGTGGGTACCAAGCGATGATATATATATAATAAATAGATACTTATATATAGTATCCATATACTTAAATACATAGAGAGCCACGACCAAGGAACAAATATTTATAATATACACAAATCGATGCCTCCTAAGTACAAGGGCCAAAGTGTATTTTTTCAATTTTCAGTTTTATTCGTCATAGGTATCAAAACATGGCATATTTTAGCATGTGCTCGAAAAAAACACAATTTCGCAAATAAATAATGTGTTTTTTTTGCAGTATAATGGCCAAACTAACCTTCATTTTAACGTACAAGGGCTAAACGAACGATTGGTACTTCTACGCGGTAAATCCCCGCGGTTCTTTTCTACCTGTGGGTACAACTGCATACATTGACACTTGTACGTCAAACGGAACGCCGTTGCCGCGATGTTTGCTTAATTATTGCTTTTGTTTCGGTTTTTAATTGTTTGCGGCTATGTTGAGTATTGTAATTTATAAGTAGATGAACATGAAGTCTAATAGAAGTCGAAATTTAGTTAATTTAGCAATTGGAAATGTAAATAATACCCCCGACAAAAATTGTAGTTTAGGTTATGAAAACGAAGAAAATGTTTATTCGGAGCCATGTAAAGTATTCTTTTGTTACTAAACACTTTGTTATTAAGAACAATATCCATCTTTAGTTAAGGTAGGTATGTAAATGCCCTAAATTTTCATACAACTTTTAAAAATAAACTGATGTTGAGTATAAGGGCCAATCTGGCAGATTCGCCCTTATACGTGTAAGGTTGTTGATAGTATCATTTTGGCCCGAGTTGTTTTGTTTTATTTTACTGTGTTAATAGTGTAATTTAATCGGTAAATTATATTGTTTTAGCGTCCCCGCTGCCTTTCGGAGCTACTGAAATATTGGAAAATTCAGAATTACATATTTTGAATGAAATATTGTTTGAAAATGAACCTACAGATCTGGAAAAAGAAAACAATAACTTTTTGTCGGTTGAGCCTATTGGAGAGTCAATACAGCACTTGATTGATACAAGTGGGTTATCGAAAAGTTCCAGTCGTTCGGTGATTTTAATGCGTGATAATGATAATACTATAGACAACACCGCAAATAATGTTTCACCTAAAGCTACCGAATGTGAGGTTGTCGAACCGGGTCAAAATTTGGTTGAATTTATTCAAAACACACGATATAATACAGAAAAAACTCCTATGCCGTCACCTGATGGTAGCACTTCATGTTTTGGCGAAGAATCTAATATTCCATCGGTGTCATCGTTGCTTACGGACCCAAACTTTACCTCATCTCCAAATCCATGTTCATCAGATGAGCCTTGCACACCAAAGAGACCTAGGAAGAGAAAATATTCTAAAAGAAAGGATACTGGAAGATTAAGAGAGCAATTTAACGAAGAGTGGATAGATTCTAAACGAAAAAGACTTAAAAATTCTGGAAAACCTTACAACAGCAGAGATGGGAAACAAAGACAAGGAAAAAGTTTAGGGGCATCCTGTGAAAACTCTTGCAAGCTAAAATGCTTTGATAGACTGGACGAAGACACGAGAAGAAAGATTTTTGACAATTTTTGGGCTATTGGTGACCATTCAAAGCAGTATGATTTTTTAGTGAGGTATGTCGTAAAAATTAATAAAAAAAGAACAGTGACACACAACGAATCTCGAAGATCATTTACGTACGTATATCACTTACCGTACGAAGAAAATAATTTACCCTCAAAGTTAGTTGTTTGCAAGAAGATGTTTTTAAATACACTAGGTTGTGGACCGAAAATGATTAGGACTGCGTTGAGTAAATCTAATGAAAAAGACAATTTTACCCTTTTGGATAAAAGAGGCCACCATAGTCACCATGCTACATCAGTTAATGAAGAAATGAAAAAGAGTGTGTGTGACCATGTGCGATCATTTGAACCAGTAAGCTCTCACTATTGTCGCAAAGATAGCACTAAGCTTTACTTGGACGGAACCTTGAGCTTTCCTCGTATGTTCAACTTATATAAAGAATGGTTTGACCCTAGCAAGTACGACACTAAATGTGAGTCATTACGACAGTACAGAGATATCATTAACAAACATATCAATCTCGGCTTCCACCGGCCTAAAAAAGACCAATGCCATGTGTGTCATTCTTTTAAAAACGGGCCAGCTACTGAAGAACAAAACCAAGCTTATGAAATACATATTACAAATAAAAATCAGGCAAGAGCCATAAAAGAAGCTGATAAACGAGAGTCCCAAAATAATAAAAAAATATTTTGTGCAACATATGACTTACAAAAGGTTCTGTTAGCACCTAGTGGTGACATTAGCCTTTTTTATTACTGTAAACGATTGAAAGTACATAATTTGTCAATATTTGATGTTGGAAATTTAGTGGGCACCTGCTATTTATGGAATGAACAAATAGCCATGAAAGGATCGAATGAAATAGCCAGCTGCGTTTATGATATGATACTGAAGAAAGCAAACGATGGTTGTGACGATTTTAGGTTCTGGTCAGACAATTGCACTGGTCAAAATCGAAATCGCATTATGTTCTTCATGTATATTTTTGCAGCGAAAACTGCGAATGTAAATGTAAAACACAGTTTTCTCGAAAAGGGTCACACCCAAAATGAAGGGGACTCCATACACGCTACGATAGAAAAAGCCTCCAAATTTAAAAATATTTATACGCCATCCGAATGGAGTTCCTTAATAAGATGGGCTAAAGTTAAAGGGACTCCTTACACGGTTATAGAGACTACACAAAATATGATTTATGACTTTAAAAAGATGCAGACCAATGCATGTTATAACTGGAATAAAAATTCAGTGGGGGATAAAATCCAATGGACGAAAATAAGACAAGTTCGGGCAAGTAAAGATACACCTTATGTACTTTTTTACAAGTATGACCTTTCTGATGACGCGGTTGAATTTAGTATAAATATCACAACTACTTCATTCAGAACCCGAAGACAAGTTGTAGAAAGGTTAATAGAAGTGCCGTTGACTTTATGCTACAATAATCTACTCCCGATTGCAGAATCTAAAAAAAAAGATCTACTTGATTTGTGTCGCAAAAATATCATCCCCCCGGCTTATCATAGTTACTACGAGAGTTTGGTAGTATCTCAGGTTAATAATGTTAACATTGCTTATGGAAGTGGTGATAGTGATGAAGATTGATTTTTACGATAAATTTAAGATTATGTGATATCCGTACCATTGATCTCAAGAATATTCCTGATTATTTTTGTTAATGTTTGCTTCAAAATGTTTAATTAGTACGTATTTTTGTTGATTTTAAAAGCGAGTTTGGTTTAATATGGTAATAATTTATGCGAAGAACGCTATTATTGTCAAAGCATAAGCTAACATGATGATTTAATTAAAAAAAAACTATAAAAATACTATTCGTGTTTTATTCTCATAAGCAAAAAAAAAATCACTGACAACGTATAAAGACCAAACTGTATTATAATCCAGAGTTTTCATTTTATTCACATAAAATATATTTCTATTCTTGTGATTTGTACATATAAAGCTTAGATATATGAATACAGTAACAATTATTATTTAGTTATGCATTTTAGAGCAGTACACGTATATGAACCAAAGTGGTACTTACGCCCTTTATACTGGTTTTTTGAAATGAATATGTTAGTCTTAAAATCACGTATAAGTACGTAAGTGCAATAACTTTGAATCAAATATTGTTTTATCTAAATTTTTGCGTTGCGGGTAAAGGCCAGATTACCATTAATAAGTGTACCAATTTTTAAAAGTAACGG
>JALPQI010030667.1:0-226986 GCA_025490895.1 Thaumatotibia leucotreta | reverse complement strand
GCTTTACTTTGCTGTACTTATTTCACATACTATCCGCATACCTAAATTTTACAACCTGGTCAATTGGCTACATCAGTGTAAAAATTGATTAGATAAATCGTATGGAGATCAAAAATTTCCCAAACTGAGCGGTAGGTACCTAATCCAGTTATAAGAAGTATGTAAGTACTTGCTGAAATATCAAAAACAGGTCTTAATAATTTCCTACCAACTTCATTTATCTTTATGGGATCTGCTATAATTAAGTATTGCTTAGGTATGCTGTAAAAAGTATAGTATTTTACAGCGCAATCTATAGTTAATTAGTACCTATTATCGAAAATCTAGCGGCCTTCGCATTAGCGCTTTAGTCCCTTACTTACCGAACGACTAGTAACCATTTAACTTTGCAAAAGCAATGAAACTAATATTGCTAACGGGAACATTACTTGTGATTGCTCATGTTTATGGTAACTTGGCATTATTTTTTATTATACTATCCTTTCTTTGATGATAAACGTTTATTACCTATCTACATTTTAAATATTTGCGATACTTTCAGACTGTGCAAGCACTATGCGTAATTATAACGAAGCTTTCTCAGAGCGTCGTCAGAAATTAGTAAGCAAAATAATAAGCAAAATGACTGATTTATCTATGTACTCGTTTCGTAATACTTCTCTTGTAGACACACCACAAATAATGAAAAAATTAAGAGATCAGATAAAACTGGCGTCGAATTTCACTGGATCAAAGAGTAATAGATACGTAGAATTACTAATGGATGGCATACAATCAATCGTAGCGAGTAAAAACAAATTCGGTAATATTGAGTCCGCGAAAGATATCGAAATAAATATTCAGAACTCATTAAAAGATAAAAATCTCAACATGGTTAGCGCTATTGATGAGACCAGAAAAGAGCTCGAAGCAGCAAACATTAGAGTCGAGTATGGAGAGGATTCTTGTGACTGCAGTTGTGTTGAAGATAGACTTTGCTTGAATATTTCATCTTTGAATACATTTATCTGCCATAAAGATCAAAATGTTATATCTTTAGCACAGATATGTGATGGAGAAAAGGACTGTATTGATAATTCTGACGAAGAACAATGTACAGCGCACGGTAATTTTGATCTCATCCTTGTTAGTTATATGTTATTCATTTATGCTAGAACAATTAAAAACTATTTATTTTAAATTGTTTCAGCCAATAAGAAACGTACTGATGCTAAACACCTCTTAAATGATATAAAAAATATTTTACCAAAACATTGTCTCGAAGTACAAAATAGCATAGATAAAGTTGTAATGAAAACACGAAATGATACCTTGGCTAAAGTCCTTCAAAAGCAACTGGAAATCCTAAATAGTGTCGCGCCCATCAAACTACAAAAGAAAAAAGGAAAACGAGTTAAAGAAGTTAGAAAAATAACTGACTTAGTGAGTACAGTCCAAGCAGCACTTGAAGGGGCCTTATGTATCCGTGACAAATATAAAATAGTAATAGGTCGCAAATATGGTTTGGTACTTGATAACACATTGAATATTGATCTGAAAAACAAAAAATTATGGGTGCCTCCATTTTGTACATGTACTGGACAGTTTTGTCAACAAAACTGCACATCGGAATGCAATAGCACCTGTTGGCAGCGATATAATCTAAGACAATGGGAGTGTCATTCTATCAGTGATTCACGCAGTATTCCATTAGATCATGTATGTGACGGTAAAATCGACTGCTTTGATGAATCCGATGAGAAAGAATGCTCTACAGGTAATATGGAGTTTTGTCTATTTTTAAAGTTTTCAGTCTTAAACAATGTCAAGTATTTCAATTAGCTGTTATCTCGCAGGTGTAGGAGCGGATAAATTTCTAGCTACACAAATATACAACTCAATTATTGAATCTGTAGCGACTAACATGGCATCAAACCCTAACGTTCACAAAATAATAAAATTTCAAGACGCAGTTAAAAAATTGCAAGCGCAAAGTATAATTGAAGAAACTGATTCAGCTGCAATAAAGCGTTGGAGAGACGAAGCGTTTTCGAGGCTAGTTTCTATTTATGACGGGTTATTGACATCGGCTGATAATGTGGTGGATATAGATGCTGGGTATAATTCTTTGATGCTCATCAGCAAAAGGCTTGTGGACGCTATGAAGCGTTTCAAAACGGGAAACAAGAGACCCGTACCTTACAGAGATTGTCACTGTATGGGCGCCAAGTGTTTAATGGCCGAGTGCAAAAAGAAGTGCGTGCAGTTCTGCGCTTTAAAAGCGACCATCACTGAGTACCCGTGTGAAGGCAGCTCCACTGAAAGAATACCTGTGCAAAATCTGTGTAACGGCAAATTGGATTGTCCAGAAGGAGATGATGAACAAAGATGTGAACCAGGTAATACCTAACCTAAGAACACATTATTGATTGTGTCTTTCATTTGTGTCCTCTTAATACGCGCTTAATCTTATTATTTGTACAGATGTTTGCCGTAATCATCATCTACTTGTGCTTCGCAATAAAATTCATGATTACAAAGATGACCGTTGGGGACACGCGTTAGCAGAAATACTCTATAATTGGAAGAATAAGGTAGAATAGACCTTGTGTTTAAGTAGTTAATCGAAAATCAACTGATTCGCTGTTGGAAATTAAACTAATTCGCACATGACAAAATGTGGCGAGCCAAAAAATTATGAACCTATAATTTGCGGGTGTTGCTAATTATGTTGTGGTAGTTCTCGAGTACCTCTACGACACCTACGTAGGTGTCGTAGGTAACTACTCGAGAGCTACCGCGAGAGATACCGAGATCGCTCTCTATATTGCTAGTAAGTATACGTATACTCGATCTCGATCTCTGTCACCTCCTGAAGTAAAATAAGTAACCATATCTGTAAAAACGTTCCACTTTGTCGCTTTGGCGCTTGCTATAAGGGCGCTTAGACATTTAATTCGTATAAAGGTACAATTTAATTCCGTCCTTAGGGCATTAACAAAGTGGGACGTTTGTACTAAATCGCTCACATGTACCCCAGTTATTGTATTCAAAAGACTTACATATGAAACTTATCCTGTTGAATTCCTTCAGACTATTTCATCGATGGGGGCTATGGAGGCAGACCGCTTGACGCGGCCAGGGCTGCAGAAGCTGGTAGCAGTAACCCTGTACGACCTGGCGTATGCGTACGGCTCCCTGCCCCAGCTCACGAGGCGGAGCACCGACGGCGCCAAGCATGCCTTCTTAGAGCTAGCCCGGCTTATACAAGACACACTCAGAGAGTGCACTATATAAGTCGGTGGACAGCCAAAACTCACTGTAAAAACTGTCACTACAATCAACAAATCTTATAACCCTCTTACTCTGAAACTATTAAAACTCTTAGCAACCTCGTATGTCAGTAAACATTGAATCAGAACTGAGATGCAAGCTTTATTGCAAATAGGTATTTGTTACTTAGTGAGTTTTGCTTGTCCACCGGCGAAATACAGTAGGCCAACAAAAAATGTGGTCTATAACTTTTCGACTTTATTGCAACTGAGAATCAAAAAGTAGTAGACTACAGGTTTGTTAACTGTACCTACACGGTTATCTCATACTGTATGTAACCACTTCGAAAACAAAAAATGTAATAAATGAATAGTTCTCCAGTTGACATCTGATTACATTGATTTTTCCTCATGTTTTTCTTCAATGAGATTTTACAGCGTTTTCGTGGCGTCAATTTTTGAGCAAAAAAGTACATCATTTTAAATGAAAGCCTGCATGGTAGAAGAGCTTTCCTGCGACTTTGTATTAGGGTGATCCAAAAAAAATGTTTTTTCTTTTTTATATTCACGTTCCACAGGGCTTATTATTGTACATGTCCCCTAAAAGTAATGTATACTAATTTTCAGAGTAATCGAGAGTCATTTAGAGGTCGCTCAAAATTCGAAAATTTGGCAGTAGGTACATAAATGTATGAAATGAAAATCTCTCCTATTTTTTTTAAGCTGGTGTGAGTTAATACGGTTTTAACTATAGATTTCCAATAAGGCCTACTCATTTATGCATATGCTGCTTCAATTTTAGAATTTTTGTGAAGTGTAAATTTTTGATTCAGCGAAAGTTCAACTGTTTTGAGCGACCAGTAAATAATGAGCAAATTACCTCAAATTTGGTATATAGACTACTTTTATATAATAGAACAAGTGTATAATAGAACCATGTGGAGGTAAGATTTTTAGAAAAAAAAAATCTTCATACTGTCGTGGACCTGTCGTTGTACTGTGTATATATTGAATTATCTAATTGTAACTGGCATCCTGTACATATACGAGTACGTACCTACTTATACCCTCTTACAACTAACTAATTAGATGTGTGGGATTTGGATACGAGATATAACTGAACAACCGACATCTCTCCTTCTTCAGTACCACTTCAAAGTTTTCAGTCACAGATAGAGTAAGAGCGAGAAACATCCACGTATTCATACTATTCATGTGTTATCATTGATAACATGTGAGTCAGACGTATGTTAAATATTTCGAAGCGCATGTGAGGACACCAGTCAGTGAGGAGACTTACACCATGGCAGGTAAGTGGCTGATTACTGATAGTGATAACTGATAACGCGAGTGTACTAGAACACTGTCTTTGATTCATTGCCTCGCCTTGATTATAATTTCGAAATAAAACAGGATATGTGACGAAATGTAGCTACCTGTTTATCCCATGTGATCACATGTGATTTCAATCAAAATAATGCAATGTATGTATACATATCTAAGGAAAATTTAAACTACAGCGACTATATTTTTAGATGTAGAGCTAATTTAGTTGTTAAGTATAATGTCCTCCAGAGAATCATCTTTATTATCTTTTTACAAATTTCTAAAGATATTTAAGTACTAATTGGTGTGCCTCGTCTGTTTTCAAATCAATTCATAGTTAAAAGAGGTAATTTCATATAACGCCAATAAATAGTTGATAGGTAGATTAGGTTTGAGTGCATTTTATGTTCGCATTTTTAATCGTCTTTTTCCTAATTGGGTATCATTAAAGTGTATAATGCTTGGATTATTTGCGAATATTTACCTAGCTTGCCTAAACATTTCTGGAAAGCTAAGTACCTATTAAAAGAAGGTACATGACGTTGAGCCTCGAGAGCGGCGCAGGCGCATTGTCATGCTAATCGGAACCGTGCATCATGTGAATGACACTCACCGGGTCTGTTTCTAGAGAAAACTACTAGGTATATACCTAATACCTATCTTAACAAACTGAAATATAATAAACATTTTTACCGAAATTAAAATAGTGTGTCTATGGGTAGGTATCAGAAATATATTTGTACCTGTTAGGCGTCACCGTCAGATGCTTGTAGTAAGTATTCACGGCTGTTTATGAATTTGGTCTGTATCCATACATCGATAGTGATTTTTACATGTATTTCCGTATTGATTTTCTATACTTTAATACTTATCTACTTGTGACGATGATGATTAAAAACGAGGGTGCCCTTGTCGCAAGTAGTAAGAGCCAATAAAACCAAGGAACCAAATTAGAATTAGGAACAATATGTATTCCTGGCACCCCTCTTCTTACACTAGAGGATGGTGAAAAGGGATAAAAAGCCAGCATAATACCAGGCTTACCATTTTTTATTTCAGCAAAACACTTTTGTCAAATGAGTCTTGTTTTCTTTAGATCGAGCGTTGTTGTTACAAGTGGTTCTGCGATGCATTAACAAAGGAATTATTCATATTTGTCCGCAATTGGCAGACACTCGATTGCGATAAACTCTACATTTCGCTACGATTTCACACAAGTAGATGATGCGTTTGTGAATATGACTAAATTCTTACTATATTATAGTCTACTAGGTACAAAAAAATAGTTACTAAAATATAGGAAATGTCATACACACTTGGTAGACTTGGCAAAAACTGTATTTTTTATTATTTTTAATATCCGTGTTAAAGTAATTCTAATCGTACGGTTTAATTCATAGTCATTTCCATTGATCCATTACCAAAATATTAATCCATCGAAATACTTTACCATGTTATCTCTACCGGTTGACTTACTGCGATTAAAATGATAAAACATATTAATTCATTATCAGTAGGTAGGTATACAATACACATACTGTCGTTTTGAAAGTTTTAAAAATAAGTCGTAAATATGGGTATTTTGTAATATAACTATAGGTTTAACAAATTATTCCGCTCCCTCTCAGCGGTAGGTACCTACCTAACGTTCGTACATAAATAGGGAGTTGAACTAAAAACGTAAATCATTATAATTATTATTGTGTACAGTGCCCAAAGTTCTACCAAGTAGGTGTCAACGATCAATATATTAGAAACCTAATTTGCCATAAATTTAACTCAGTTTTAACATGTTATCCAGGACGTCCTGGAGGTTATTACGGTTACGGCGGCCCGCCGCCCCCGCACGGGCCCCCCGGCCACCCCCCGCACATGTTCCCCGGCCCCCCCGGCGTCATGTACTACCCCGTCCACCCCGCCTACTTCTACCCCTATCCTCCCCCGCCCGAGCCCGTCCAAGTGGTGGACAGCCCGCCCGAGGAGGTCGGCCCGGAACTGCCCGGAGAGACGGTCGAACTACCGTGGAGTAAGTCAGCGGCCCTATCGGGAACTTCGATATCCGAAAATTTCGAGGATTTAAATTGTTTCTGTTACTCTAATGACGCCTTCGTTAGAGTTACAGAGACAAATCCTCGAAATTTACGAAGTTCACGGTAGCAGGCCAGGGCACGGTACAGGGAGATAACACCTTTATACTACTCATTTCATCAATTCAGGTCTAGGGCTCCTTACCTTTGCACTACTCTCATTGTTCCTTTACATCAGGTCTACCAGAATCGATCTAGATCTACGATAATAAAACTTATAACTTTCGTCCCCATGAATTAAGCAAAAATGTTATGGGGTTTCGCGGGTAAACAGTGCATATTCTGCCTAAAGATACAGTAATCAGAAGGTAACAACGATGACTGTCTTAAAATTCTGTAGAAACGTATGCTAGTAATGTCATTTCACAGAAAATATTACTAATCAGGAACTGTATCGATAAAAGCAGTATTTATTATCCTTGATAAACTACATATTATACTGTTATTTCGAAGCAAACAACATTTTTATCCTTATCAGAAAAATATTTCACATTGGTGCTAAAAAAGTCAAATCAAATCAGCAAAATACGTAGATATGTGGTAGGTGTAGGTAGATAAAGGTGTTATCTCTTCTTTAGCTTGGGTGTATTGTCTGCCAATGTTGGGCCAATCCTCTCTATGGACTCCTTTGCCCTCTTCTCCATTCCCTATCGAATCCATCCTCTCGTGTTTGAAACATATTTTATTTGAATACTGTTCAATATACTCCATACAGAGTTTTGGCCGTAGCTTTTATGTGTTGTTTCGCAAAGTTGTAATTTGGAGTATATTGCTCTTTTGTGTCACCAACCTCAACAATTCATGAGCTTCTCAGAACTTCAGTTCCATTTCACTTTCTCAATTCAATTTTAGCGTAGACCTCTATCGTGTTTTGTGGAAATCATTTCTGCTCCAGGGTATATCGCTATCAGAGATTAAATTGAAATGTTTGTGTATGTAATATTATGAAATTTTGGATGAAGATCATGTATTTCGTTAAATCCAGAGCAAAAACTGTATCTGTGCAACTGCAACTGTGTATTTGCTGCATGTTGCGTTTATCGACTGAGTTTATAACTTACTTTCTGTCAGTTACAGCTCATGATACGGACATTCTCCTTAGGCACAATGCACTCTTCATAAAACGTCACACGTTATCTTTCTTGTGTGTTCACTATAAATATCAGTGTAAAGTATTAATCTTGTGTTTTTATTTTATTCAAAACCAGAACTTGGTGATAATTCCTTGAGAGAAGCTTGATCGATGCGTGATCACTTGATCAGCAATGCATTTATTTTTCATTGGTCGTATTATTTTTATTTAGAAAAGTGAATACTTACCAACCATGAACTCATCGTGGCTGAAGCTTTTATATGTATGTACGAGTATATATAGCGACTTCGTAAACTTGTACAAACATCTCTAAGGTCAGCTGAAGCAAATGGAACAACAATAAGGGACCTATAGCCAATTAGTCTAATTACAATTTCTATTTTATTTTTAAGCTATTTATTATAAGCATTTTTGGAGTAATAATCCATTAGCTTAAGAGAAATTTCAATAATTTACTTTTACCTCTTAGTTGTATTTGTCTCGGGTGACCTTCCGGTGTGCCAAACGTTAAAAGTGTGTTTATGAAATGGCTAACGACGAGTTGGAAAGTAAAGGATACGTTAGGTTTTACTCGAAACGTAATGCATTCTATCGCACTCGCACTGATATAAGTATTACAGAGCAAGAGTGAAACCTTACGTTACCTATACTTGCAAAATCGTGGTACGGCTAACAAAGTAAAACACAAACGTCCCTCCAACTTTCTTCTTCCGCGTGTGTTCAGGTACATACCGTTGGGTCCCAGCATGCCTTAGCCAGCGCAGCATCCCGCCGGGCGCGCTGCGCGTGGGCACGGACGCGGACGGAGAGGAGATCTACGCGGGTCGCGCGCCGCATGAGGGCGACATTCTGCCCGCCAAGGTCATCCCCTCCAAGAACGCGTGTTACGTCGCGCATAATGGGGAGGAGATCCTGAAGGATCAGTTTGAGGTAACGTTTTTGTTAGGCAGTTCGATGTTTCGTACTTACCGATGTTTATGGTTAGGATCACTACCATTTTGTACTCAAGTTGTAAACGGAGACTAGGATAAGACTGACGGCCTGTTTCACAATCCTCGGATAAATATACCCATCAGACAAAACCATCACTATCCTATCCTTTACCCTACACATAAAAAAACCCGCATGGTAAGCTGTAAGAATATTTACATTTTGTCACTACATACTCCAACTCTTCTCGTGGTGTCGTAAGAGTCGACAATGGGATTGAAGTGTCCCTGACCATTTATTTATTGAAGATTGATGATGGGCACCAGCGTATATTGTTCACACTACTATGATCGCGAACCCGCTTGCCTAGCGTGGCGATTATGGGCATTACCTCCTAATGCGTCTATACATATACAAGTTATAGGAGGCCTATGTCCAGGTGACTAAAATAGGCTGACGATGAGATGTGATGATGTACTGAAAAAAGAAATGTCTTATTCGGGATGGTGAAATCAACCCTAACAGCCATCAGGAACATCCAGGTAGATATTTCGCGTCTGTTCCTAATACTAGATGAATAAATCGAGATAAGACATTGTCAGGCGTTGGCAAGGTACAGCTATGAATACCAATTGAAACACGATTTTGCTGTGCATATTGCAGGTGCTGGTGCCAGCGATGTTCTCGTGGCAGTTCTCGACGAACGGCGCCGTGCCTCCTGGCGCGGTAGAGGCGGGCGTCACCGCTGACGGCGAGAAGCTGTACTACGGCCGCGTCACACACGACGGCTGCGTCACTCCCGGCAAGGTGAGTGTTTTGATCATTGAGCCCAAACCTATCACTCACGATTTTTGTTTTAAAACTGAGATAATAACTTGTTGGACACACGAAGGAAAATTAAAGCGATACCGTTCTATGTGCTTATTTATCCTTTTATGAACAATATAAATAAAATTACCTACTTAAATGTCACTAAGAGAATTAGTACAGTCAAAGGCAAAATAAGAAAAATAAATATCCCAGTGCACTTTAATTCTGTGAAATAAGAACGTCGTAGGTACAACATTTGTGAGAGGATTCTTTCGTCAAGTACCTACATAATTTTTGCACTTGATTGTAAACTTTGGGATTGCCCAAAGCAAACATATTGATGTTGCATAGCCGCCAGTCTATTCATGAGATAGTGGTGAATAGCAGGATGGTAGTGTGGTTAGGCACCTTGATCTTGTGACGTGAATTTGTCACAGTCGAATACGGTACCACAGATCAGACGGTACTGACTTTTTATTCATCCCGCTATTATCTGCGTATACTTAATAATTACAAATATATGTAAAATTGCCGTGGCCGCGTTGTGACGGCAGTAAGAATACATTCGTCACCACCCCAACTCCTCCTGCGGGTGTCGTAAGAGTCGACTAAGGGATTGAAGTGTCACTGACCATTATTTGATAAAAGATTGATGATGGGCAGCAGCGTCATCATGGTGGACACATTACTCCGATCGTCAATCCGTTTGTCCAGCGTGGCGATTATGGGCATTTACCTCCTAATGCGTCTATACGGATAGTTAATAGGAGAGGCCTACGTCCAGCAGTGGACTATCATAGGCTGATGATGATGATGGTGAATATATACAAGCAAGAGATAGGAGGTTAGTTACGATAATTACGAACGTCTCCAGGACATGGTAAGCACACAGTGATTCAATAAGCTGGCTGATTAAAGGATAGGTCAGCGACAGTAGTTAGTAGTTCAGTGCAAAACGCAAGCCGGTGTTACCTAATTTAAAATTAGTCGTGGCTTTAATTTTCAAATAATTATAATTTCAGATCCACCCCAGCCACGAGACATGCTACTACCCATTCGACGGTGAAGAGAGGAGCTCGGCCGAGTACGAGGTGCTGGTGCTCATGTAGACTCCTAGACTAAGTTCGTGACCCATCTTTCACTAGACACGCCTACAAATCTATATTGCATTTTAAAGTTTGAATTCAGAACGAGCAACTCAGTAACACGGATTATTTACTGCTAAGTATCCACTGATAGAATAACTCAGATATTGAGAATTGTCTGAATCATTATAATTCCGTGTTATACTCAAAATGGCCTTAACTTTTTGCTAGTCTAGTGATTTCAATAAAGAATATAAAGGATTAAATAAGACATTTTTTAATTAATCCACACAAGCCTTACGCAAAGTTATCTATTGATTAGGGTCAATAAAATAACTAAATATGAATTTCAAATTGGATGTGTAGGAAGTAGGTATCTTATATGCAAATTTACTTGCCATATAATTATTTGTCAGCTATCCAGTGATATTTCTATGTTAAAAGTATGTGAATAAAATGATATCTACCTAATATGTTATTCACGTGTATATGTATTATGTAATAATACCTACCTATCTATTCGAAAGTTTATTTACATATTTATAAATGTCTGATTAGTTTGTACACTTTTCAAATTTATTACCTTAAAATAAACAATAATATACGTATTTACTACGAGTTTTTATTTTATTCTGACTTTCGTAACTTAGGTACCTTACGTAGAGTCGAGTGAATGTTCGGTTTTGAGGGCGTAAATATTTATTATATTTCTATCATGTCTTTTGCTATACCGACATTACCGACGAAAAAAACAAGTAAAAAAAGTTTTAAGTTAAACGGTTTTCATTGCACCAAAAACTAGAAAATAAAAATTTGTTATAATTAACCGTAGATGCTACTTTCTGTAGATTACTCACGTGAAACTATTATCACTGTAGTCTTCTCAAGTCGGATGCTGAAAGCCACGTTTAGCCTCTATGTCAGTGGATTAAGCGTTAATCGGAAACTTTTACCAAACTGAAATAAAAACCTGGGGCGTACGCAATTGTGATCGATCAAGTCACTATAGTTATTTAAGAACACACATAGAAATCGAGACAGCAATAGTGTAATAAGTTTTGTTCTGGCCTTGATAAAAGCTATTTACCTATGTAGAAATGTTGGAACAGATGGATGATTAATTGCAAAATTAAAGCTACAATCACATATTTTGAACTTGTATGTTTCTTTATAATAACGCCCCACGTTTTTATTTTAGTTTGGTAAAAGTCTCCGATTAGGTAACGCTTAATCCACTGACATAGAGGCTAAACGTGGCTTTCAGCATCCGACTTGAGAAGACTACAGTGATAATAGTTTCACGTGAGTAATCTACAGAAAGTAGCATCTACGGTTAATTATAACAAATTTTTATTTTCTAGTTTTTGGTGCAATGAAAACCGTTTAACTTAAAACTTTTTTTACTTGTTTTATTTTAAAGTTTTTAGTGCAATTGTTAAGCTAATTTTCGATACTATACCTACTTATTCTAAATCAAAGATGTTAGTAATAGGTAATACAATTATGCATGCTAAGTAGCTTTTATACTCTCGCGCTTGCATCACGAATCACGACACATATTTAAACGTAATGGACATTATTTTATGTGTAACGGGAGGCGAATCCCTGCTGAATAGATATTTTTAGAAATGCGACACTAAAAAAATGTTATTAAATATCTCGATCGACAAATGAAAACCAAAGGCTGGTTGTTGTAAGATGGCGTGGTTAATGTAAGATGGAATGCCTGAAGTGTCTCAAATGGACGTGTTATTCATACAATAAGTACCTTAGATAACAGAGATCTCACAATAAGGAATAGGTATATCAATCAATTTGGTTTATTGAGAAAATAAAGTTTAAATTTTTATATTGTACACATTACACAAGTCGAATTTCGAGACTATAAAATATAAACTCATTCTCTCAGTCGACCAACCGGAAGACCGCAGGTCTGACGGAAAGTCCGACGCAAACCGAGGGCTATAAGGCTCAATCCATGCAATCTATCAACCGGAGGGCCATATGCCCGACGACGGCACTATGGCACGATCCATTCTCGCTGTTACTCTATCAGCTGGAGGGCCGCAGGCCCGACGGCTCGCCCTACGCAAATCACTTACGCTGTCATTCTATCAGCTGGAGGGCCACAGGCCCGACGGCTCGCCCTACGCGATTCACTTACGCTGTCACTCTATCAGCTGGAGGGCCGTAGGCCCGACGGCTTGCCCTACGCGAATCACTCACGCTGTCACTCTATCAGCTGGAGGGCCGCAGGCCCGACGGCTCTCCCTACGCGATCCATTCTCGCTGTCACTCTATCAGCTGGAGGGCCGCAGGCCCGACGGCTCGCCCTACGCAAATCACTCACGCTGTCACTCTATCAGCTGGAGGGCCGCAGGCCCGACGGCTCTCCCTACGCGATCCACTCACGCTATCACTGTATCAGATGGAGGGCCGCAGGCCCAACGGCCCGCCCTACGCGAACCATTCACGCTGTCACTCTATCAGCTTTAGGGCCGTAGGCCCGACGGATCACCCTACGCGAATCACTTACTCTGTCACTATCAGCTGGAGGGCCGCAGGCCCGACGGCTCGCCCTACGCGATCCACTCACGCTGTCACTCTATCAGCTGGAGGGCCGCAGGTCCGACGGCTCGCTCTACGCGAACCACTCACGCTGTGAGTCTATCAGCTGAAGGGTCGCAGGCCCGACGGCTCGCCCTACGCGATCCACTCACGCTGTCAGTCTATCAGTCGTGACCCTATGAGTCTATCAGCCGGAGGGCCGGGCCGCAGTAATGAAATGACATGCGGTACTAAGCCGTGGTCACTTATAAGGGGCCTCATAAGAAGACTCAAGGTCACCCAAAGGACAATGGAGAGGCCTATGCTAAGAGTCTCTCTGCGAGATTGGATTACAAATGAGACCATCCGCAGCAGAACCAAAGTAACCGTTATAGCTCTACGAATCGCTAAACTGGAGTGGGCGGGGCTCGTCGCGCGTGGAACCGATGGCTGTTGGGGCGGTAAGGTTCTCAAGTGGCGGTCACGTACCGGAAGGCGCAGCGTGGGTAGGCCCCCCCACAAGGTGGACTTATGATCTGGTGAAGGACGCTGGATACGGGTGGCACAGGGCCGATCCTTGTGGCAATCTTTGGGGGAGGCCTATATTCACCAGTGAACGATTTTCAGCTGATATGATGGTGATGATGATAATTAAATGCGTAGGTATGTTTCTACCAAATATCTAAAGCAGTGCTTCAAAATCTACATATCGCTAAACCTAGCGGTTGTGGCAGGCTGTAACACTGGTGTATCAGATTTGAGGAGTTGGACGTTAGTATTAAATTCGCATGTTTCTACTTAATATCTAAAGAACTTCTTTAGAAGCAAGATATCGATTAAAAACAAACCTCGCGGTTATTGTAGGCAGTACTGCAGCATCAGGAGTGAGGAGTTGGAAGTCAAGATCAGGCTGTTAGTATTTGATCATGCCAAACATGCTATACTTTCATTTTCACGTGTCTAACACTCTCGGTTAAGGTAAGCAGTACGTCTGCAGCATCAGGCTTTGAGGATACAAGGATACAAATATTATAATATTGCATTGTCATGGGGACTTGATAAGAGTTCCAAATTTTATTGATTTCGGTGCAGTAGAAGTGGTCGAAAAATCGATCACAAGATTTGAAGCATCGACGACAGTTGATACGCGGTGAAGTTAATAAAAACCGTTTAACAAAGGGCGTGCCAGGATAAGCTAAGTGATTCTGCCCCCGACGAATTTGGGCTTCGGTTACCATGTTAAAATCTTAAAATGAATTTCTTTATGCTCTATACCTACATATTTCCATCGAATATATAGCGACAGTAGCGTACATGGAGGTCAAATCCAAATTGGTAATATTTCGTGATTTTGCTCTTTCTGAAATCCTAATTCCAGTACCTGTACCTACATAGGCAAATAGGCACCTAGCCTACACCAGACAAAATAAAATGGGTAATAATCGAATTGTGGTTATATAGATGTCAAGAAAAAAAAAACTGTAATTACTTATTTACATATGTATAATATTAAGTATGCCGAATATAATATTATGTATGAAAGACTGAAAAGAAAATACTCGCATCACTAACTAAAATTCAATACCAGCATTTGAGATTTTCAGGCTATTGATTATTAAAATTATACTAGAACAGTACATGAAGAAAGCGAAAGTTCAATTCGCTCCGGTTTACCTACAATTTTTTTTTGAAGCGCTTGGATCTATTACTATACAGAGCTGACACTGACCGTGATACAATATGGAGATGAGCGCCGCAGCTTATCTCACTCGCCAGCGAGCCAGCGAACGCGCCGCTCGCTCGAAGTGCCTTCATCAAAACTCGCTCGAACATCAAACGCAGCTGACAAAAACTTAGGAAATTAACTAACAGTTTTTAACTCGGAAGTGCATCTATCAACCATGAAGGTTCTGCTGTGTTTTGTGGCTATCCGTAAGTACCTATAATTGTTTATCTATCAATTAACTTGCATGTTTTATTGATTAATATGCTAATTTGTACATGTCAGTTCGTTGAACTTCGTATAATTAGTTATTATAATTAATTGAATTCCTTATTCAAAAACTTAGGTTCCATTGTTTTGTTGTGGGTAGGCTGTAGGTTTCAAATCTATTAATGGAATATAGAACCGCTTAAGGAAGCCTACTTCGTGCAGCCTACAGTTAGTTGTATAATACTAACTTAATAATTGCCTACGTGCCTACCTATTACATTAAACTTAAGCCTTTCAATGTTAGGTACTTACTCATCTAGAAATAGCCAGGATTCTAATAATTTCCCTTAATTTACATTATGTTTATTCTGTTTAAAAAAATTCTACGCTTGAACCGAAGTTAGGTTTTATACATACCTATATTGAACATGGCAAGGGCAAGTTAATGGTTCTGAGGGTGCTTAAAATTCATTCGTATGTTAACAGTGAACATACATATAAAATATCAACATTATCGACAACGCGTTGTGTTGTAGGTCAGCAATACATGCAGGCGAGCGAACGGCCAGGTAGCCGAATTCATTGATAAACTTTAACTTATATTATCGATTCGTGTTACTCGTACCTAGTGTAAAAAATAAGTGCACTCGTTTAAAAAATCCAATTAAAGATAAAAAAATTACCTATTTATGGTCAATAGAAGAACCTCGATATTCTCTCATCATAAATATAGATAAAGTGCCTATTTTTGATGTATAATACCAAGTCGGGTTTTCCGACTAATTGATTGTGTTATAACTCGGCAATATTTTATGATCTGTAGATATAAACTATGTACTGCCGTAGTTACACTTAGCGTAGCTATACTTCTTGAAACGGAGGTCAGTCTAACACTAGTTCCTTTGGGCCTTGTCACTATGTAATGTAGGGACAAGACCCAAAGGGATCCACACCGCAGGGGCATCTTGCCAATATTACGCTTGAAAAAGTAGGTGAGAAGACCGTTCTGACGTAAAATGGAGCATCAACCGAATACAACGAGATTAGATTACGTTCCTTCTAAACGACCTAAACGTAAAGCAATCTCAAGTGAGTAAAATCATGTCGGGTGTTGTACCTAATAATGTACCTAGTGCTGTGTAAGTATCCTATCGATTTAACGTATCTACAAAGTGTACCAACATATAATGTTTAACCTTAGCGTAAAAGATATAGGCAATTAGGTAATAAATAAATCCCCGTTTCATTGTTTGATATCGTAATTCCATCCGTGGAGAGTTGTCCATGTCCGAGTTAATAGTACGTTAACTGTTTCCGGTAGTTCGATTGTTTTAATTAGACTAATAAAATCAATATACTTTTGAAGAACAAAATAAACTGGGCAAATTAACTCCAGCTTTCTCGAAGTTTACCTATGCTCACGCTCCGCCATACAATTTCTCTCGAGATCAAGAAAAATCTGTGAGAACTTAGATTTGACATGCTAGTGTATGTATGTTTCCCTTGTGGTTGACCTCATGTTTACATCCGTGCAATTAAATGGGTGTGTCCCAGTAGTCAGGAAATTACTTAGTAATATTATTTATCTTATAAGAAGAACATATTCATGTTCCGTTCACTTATAGCTTACGTAATCTAATGTCTAATTAAATTGGTAATTGGAGCATAAATAGATTAATGCTACAATCTAATTCTAAGAAAGGTAGTGCTTCCTGGATGAGGAAATGTCTTTAAAATTCAGTAATAACTCTAAACAATGAAAATACGTAGGTACTTACTTAAGTAGATAAACCAAAAATAAGCTCCTGTTGGACCTATTGAAGTCAGCATTTACTTACATTCAACATAGGTACTTATCACAAAAATATTTACAGTGAATAAATAGTGTTGTAAAAAAATATTCAATTTAGTGGTCCTCGAAAACCAAGATAATTCTAGCATCATCACAGTGGAGACTTCCACACGCGTAGATAATATCATGTGCTAAGCATACAGGCCTACGTCTAGCAGTGTAGTGCACCAGAGATAGGTTGATCTGATAATGTGATGTGATAAAGTATAATTAAGTCGAGTATGTTGCAGTGACGGGTGCGGCACGCGCCGACATGGGCGGCGAGTGCGACTTGGCCATGTTCTACCTGGAGCTGGGCTGCACGGCGGCTCCGCGCGACGGCACCAGCTGCCCGCAAGCCTTCACCTGCCCCGACCTCCACCCAGACCCCACTAAGTGCTACTACAGGTACCTAAGCCATGGGCACCTGCTTCTGTTTTCCATTTATGTGCAACGACTCAAGACCCTCTTCTTTAGTTGAGAAATCTCATATTGATACAAAAATAAATTTGCAGTCACTGGACTTTTTACTGTAAAGTTGCCACTACATACCATGTGTCTCTAATTTTAGTTTTTTGCAACCGATCGTGACCCAGTCTCATTATATTTGCAAATTCGCAGGGTCATCAAAACTTGGATAAATCTATTGAACCGAACGGCATTTTGGCAATGATGTCTACTTTTTGCAATCTTAGTGACGACTTGACCTTTGAGAGTACCGAGAAATTTCCGAGGTGTTGTATAAGTTGTATTGGTCAACATTATTATATACAGATCAAACAAAGAGCGACCTCTTGATATAAGGATTGCGAAATACTTAAGCCTTGGTTGCGCGGCGATAAATAATGTCATCATATAATAATGTCGATGTAATAGGTCGGCACGCATGACAAATGTTATTATGTCTGCTATTACTACTTTAATTTCAAACAAACAACTTATTATAAGTCACAAGTGGTTTGTGTGGTTGTGGTTGAAATTAAAGTTCACGTAATACATTTATTAACAGTAGGTAGTACGAGTATAATATCAAACGTAAAACAAGTTAACATTAAAGTAAAAAGTTAATAAAACGCCATCCGAACTAACTCACTGGTAGTTTGTTCAAATTAAATATAATAGGCACCGTAACAGACCGAAACCTTCAGGACCTGAGGCAGGTAGAGCCGAAACTATCTGGCTTTAAAACGGTAATTCTCAAATGTCTATAGGTATGTACTAATCTAATTACCGTAGCCGATTTTTTCCAATGGAATTTCGTTTCTTAATATTTCTATTAAGATGTCACTTTTTCCGTGTCGGTAATTTGATTTAGGCTTTTGAGAACATCCGAAAACTTTGAATTTAAAGTATCGTAAGACATATTCAACACTAAAATATAATTAAATGGTTACACTCACGTAGTGCGTTCACTGCGTATTTGATAATGGAGACCTAAGCTCTCCGAAACATGTCGCGCGTAGTAGGTTAATAAGTATACAACGTGAGTTTAACCGTTTTATTTTAGTCTTTAAAACTTTACTATTCCACTTTCCAGAGGCGTAGCGTACTCGGACAACACTCTCCTGCCCCAGGAGGTGATTAAGAACCCGTGTTCCCAGCGCTGTACGTGCCGCGTTGGCGGCGAACCGCGCTTCGACTGTGCTGCCGTGGACTGCGTGGAGAGCTTCGACTCTGACCTGCAGCAGTGTGTGGCCACGTACGAACTCGACTCCTGCTGCAGTGTGGCCAATGTGTGCGGTAAGAATCAAACCGATACGTTGACATTTCCACAGGCGTGTTGCTAAAACACACGACTTCACACGATTCCACATCATTGGACATAGTCGGGACTACTATCTCTTGCTCAGAGCACAAAAGTAACCAGAGTTTTTGATTTCTCGTGATGCTGAAGGTTTTTATTTTACTCAGTTCATTGACTGACCACGGAACACGCCATAAGTAAAAACATCTAATGAACGCACTAACGCTGCTCAAAGTAACTACCCATTTATTATTCTGTGACTCTATGATTTACGAATTCGGAATTATAATCAAACTCAGACATTCGTACATACAGTCAGCATCAAATACTTTGTAGCAGCTCAAGTATTTGATAAATAATTCGGTACACCATATTAAAGTAGCCACACTTTGAATGCTACGAAGTATTTGACGCTGACCGTACCTACTTAGTAGGTACTTAACGGCACTTGGCACGCCACCCGCGAAACAATAGCTTCCGTAACCACCGCCATAACACCATTACTGGACAAATAATGCGTTGTTTAATGCATCTTGTAAATATTTATAATGACTCGCATCAACTACCTTTCGGCAGGATATGGACAATAGGAGAATTAAAGTCTCGTTTCGCCCATACATGTGTTGTCTGACATTATTGTTATTATTATTGGCGAAGATTTTCATAAAAAAACAGAAGTTAATTCTTAATTTTTCGACAGGCAAAGATGCTATCGCCAAGCTAGCGACCTGCGAGATCGATGGCAAAACATACCGCGAAGGTGAAGTCTTCGAGCCGAAGAACTCCATGCAGAGCTGCGTGTGCACTCCGCAGTGGAACGGCACGGCCAGCCCCGCCTACTGCCGGGACATCAACTGCGGAGTCGAGATACACAACCAGAAGAATCTTCTTGACAACTGCGCCCCGGTCTTCTTTAAAAACTCGCGGAGTTGCCCTATCGCTTTTAAATGCCGTAAGTGTTTCTTTGATACTAAGGATGTGGATATTGGCTTCATCTCGGATTAGAAAAACGTCCCACTTCGTCGCTTAGACTGAATTCGTATAAAAGGTACTTACAAGCCAATTACATCCTTATGGTAAGTACCTAAGCAACAAAGTGGGACGTGTTTACTAAAAGACTCTCACAAATATCTTCTTCTTCTTCTACCTAGCGTTATTCCGGTTTTTGCCAGGTTCCGTTTTCCTGTTGCATTTCCTCCACTTTGCGCGACCATGGCCAAAAAAATCTCACTAATACGTTATTAATCTACAAGAATTTCGAGGTTATACAATAAGAAGTAGCTAACAATAGAACGGACCGGTCGATACATGCTTTCATAGTTCCACCATTTATTAACGCGTTACTTTCTGTAAAACAAAAAAAAATCCTTTTTTTCCTTCTTTACAAAATCGGCCAAGTGCGAGTCGGACTCGCGCGCGAAGGGTTCCGTACCATTATCAATTTATTATTAAAAAAATACAGTTAAATTAACCTACCTCAAAAACTATAGGGGATAATTTAATCAAACCAAAAATCGTTGATAGAATTTATTGATGTGCATAACATATATTTTTTTTTAGAATTTTATATCGCGTAATTTAAAAAATAGAGGGGGGGGGACACATTTTTCAGACTTTGAGAGCTGATATCTCGAAAACGATTTGCTTAAATAAAAATGAGATTTATAAACCTTGGTTTTGTATTCTTCTCCGTGCGGTGACGGAGTAAGAATACAAAAATCACCGCCCCTCTCTTCCCGTGGGTGTCGTAGGAGTCGACTAAGGGAAATACTGAGTAACCAGCTTCTCAGCCGGTGGTAGGGTATTTTTACTAGTACCCGCCTGGTTGGCTACCACCGTACATTCGGTGTAAACGCCCGTGAAATGACTTACCTTCGTGTTTGCCGTGTTTCGGGGTCAGCCGGTGTATTTACCAGCATCTAGCGGGCCAGCAAGGCGGTGGCAACTAACAGGTTACTGATTGTCTCCTGTTCGTTGCCGCCGCGATTTGGGTTCTACTTTTCACTTACGATCAGGTGGAGTGGAGCCACTTTGTTGTGCCAACGTTATTTTTATTGGGTCGGCAACGCGCATGTGACACCCTGAGGTTGCAGGCGCCCATAGGCTACGGTGACTGCTTTCCATCAGGCGGGCCGTATGCTTGTTTGCCACCGACGTGGTATTAAAAAAAAAAAAAAACCTTCATATCATTTTCAAAGACCTTTCTATTAAAACCCCACACGCTTATATACAACAAAAAAAATTTTTCTATCCCTCTGTTACATGTATGGAGGGCCCCCACCCCAATGGTTTTTTTTTACAATTTAGTATCATAATCCTGTAGCGGTTTATACAACACATATCCTTACCAAATTTCGTTACTGTAGCATTTATAGTTTCCGAGTAAATCGGCTGTGACAGACGGACAGACGGACAGACGGACAGACGGACATGACGAATCTATAAGGCTTCCGTTTTTGCCATTTTGGCTACGGAACCCTAAAAAAAAGTATCGATATCGGATTCATCAACCCGGACCCTACCGTTTTATGAGAACCATTCTCTCTTCGTGTCCATATGCATTAAGTAGTTAGACACCGCAAATAAATTTTATTAATTACGTTCCAGCGGCGTCAGACACCAAAGTGGTCCGCGGGCTGAACCTCAAGGCTGTGACCGCGCAGTGCGTGTTCGGGAACGAGACGCTCTCCGTTGGAGACGAGGTGGTGGTGGAGGAGAAGTGCACCCGCTGCGCCTGCGAGGTGCCGCCCTTCGTGTCCTGCACCCAGCAGAGTACCTGCGGCTAGACAGTCGGGATCTACTAACAACTCATTTAAATCGATACGAAGACGTAGAAGCCGATGATTTTCGCGTGCCTCCACCGCACATAAGTACATAGACGTGATCACATGACGTGGCATATTCTCTCAGTTAATTTTCGTTTCTGTTGTGTCTATTGCTTTATCTAAAGGGCTGGCATAAATATGCCGTATTTAAAAGTGGCTCGTAGCTACCAAATTGATGCTGACGTGTATAGCCACTGGTCTCTTTTTAGTCCCTAAGGTCAAACTTATGTTAATGGCATGTTATAATTTGACAGACATTTATGAATTTGTATGATACTGATATAACGTGAATTCATTGATTTTAGAGTATGCTTAGCCAAGTTGCCAATCGCTAACGCTTAGTACCGTAACGTAGTTTTCCCTGTCTGTCACTCTTTCATATTAGTGCGACAAAGACAGGTAGCTGCCTTTCGTTTACGATTGACGATTAAGCGTTAGCGATTTGCAACTTGTCTAAGCACCCAGGTGTTTTACAGTAATGCTTGACTTTAGAGGAGACTGTTAGTGCAGTTGACGACGATAGGCCTGCTGTCTTTATAAAAGCGTTAATAATGTTGATATTTTGTGCCTTGGACTTATGTTCTGATATAGGTACTTAAAACCCTTAAATTAAAATATATATTAAGTATGTAAAAGTGCAAAATGGCCTGCATTTGGAGACTGGGAAATCGTTTTTGATGTCTGGATTATTGAACGGAGTGATATGATTTTAGGAACATACGAGTATAGGTAGGTAGTATATTTTTTAAGGGAAAAGAAACATGGTAATTACACTGAAAAATATTTATTATATAATTGATTCTAACTAAGTATATATCACCTATTTCCTTATCAAATACCTAAAATATATCAAGGACTTATTTACAATTTACTATGTACACAGCCTTATTAGAACCTTTGTAAATATTTTAGGAATATATAGATCATTGCGACGACTTAGATTTATTTATTTAAGTACTTAATAGTTGAAAAAATACCTAATAAACTTATGTCTATGAACTATTCGAATTTATATTTGCTCATGTATAAAAAGAATAAAAAAAAGGAATAAAAAAATTGAGGAATATAATCTTTTCTATGCTAAGTAACTAAATTCAATTCAGTATTATTTCAATTTAGCACATTCTGCTAAGAACGTATAATAATACTAATCTTTGGCATTTTTAACACTAAATATTTACCGTAGCACCCACACTGGCAAATTAGCTAATCAATTAACTATTAAGTAAGACTTTGCAAACCCTATTCAATTCAGACATGAATCTTAATAAATAGCGATTGCACGGAGCGCCCGGTAAAGACGGGCGCTGGTTACCACATCATCCCAATCATCCTAAAGTCCTAAAGGCGTTTCTCTCCTACCAGTACCGACAGCGGGATTATGTTACACAACTGCACTACCTGGTAGGAGGTCATGGTCGATACAAAATAAAGCTTTCGGCAATGGTATGTATCCTCAAATTGAGGTTGAAATGTCTTCTTTGATCTTGACCCAAAGGTACACACATTGTCAGGATTAAATTATTTTAAAAAATTATCCAGATCATACACAGATTTTAAATTCTTCGTCACTTCCGTAAATATTTAGGTAGTAACTATACTAAAGTGGAGTAATTTCCGATAATCACTTTCATTCCTAAGCTTGTTCCCGACGTCTACTAAAAAGAAATGAACCAAACCTAAAAATAGTTATAGGTACAAATAAATGCTTTTTTTTAATGTATGTTCCGAAAATGGTTTCATTTCCCGATTTTTTTTAATACACAATTGTGAGACATTTGTTGAAGCTAGGGCTGTCATCCATCAGCTTTTCCCCGGATATGTCCTAATTTGGAGGCCGTCCAGGGTCCGTCCGGGCGGGGTTTCAAAATGTGTTGAAAACCCCGTAGTTTTCATATGAGGAAACACTTCATTAAAAAGTATTTATCCGTATTATTGCGTACAAAGTGAAGTTTGAGGAACAAAGGGCCTAATGTCCGAGATTTTTGAGTCCGTTATTCCATAATTTCGAGATGGCAGCCCGATTTAAAGCGGTTAGTAGATCACGTGAAGCAGGCGAGGCCGAGCTCGACACGGAAGGCCTGCCGGCCTCGGCCCAGGTCCCGCACCGCCACGTCCAGCAGCGGCAGCCGTCCAGACTTCTCCGTCGAGAACTCCACGATTGTCTTCGCCCACTCTTGCGACTTGTACTGTAAATAGAATCACGGTTACATTTGAATATGTTTTAGCTAGATGAAATCGGGGCTTTTTCCCAATTTTGTATATATATTTACTTAGTCAACATCTTTGAACTCGACAGAGTAGGTACAGGTACACCTAGAACCATTTCAACAACAAATAATGAACTGGCATAGGCCACGTCTAGATTGTCAATTCTATGTTAAATACCTAACCTATACTAATACTACCCGTCGTAGTTAGACTTAGACAATAAAATTTTCGGGTCTTAAACATACGGGTGTCATCTTTTTTGGGGTGACAGTGACCTGGTCTCTCAAAAATAAATCGCTAGCACAAAAAATCCTTTTCCTCCAATAGCACTAGCTTATTGTTTTGTTTTCCTTTGGGTGACATCGCCAACTTTCCACACTCAATGTAGCTACGCCACTGCGTGTATTACCTATCTACCGCCAGCGGTTATTGGGGCGATCTCGTCATCTCTTTTGGCGAGCAGCTTTAGTCTTGGTCGGAGTAACCAATAGAACTACAGTGGCGTCACTATCTATTCTATTAGGCACTAAGTAGCTAGACTAACCTGGCAATCGTCCAGTATAGGCGTGTACCGCAGGCGGTTGTTGGCGCGGGGCAGAATCTCGGCGTCATTATAAGCGAGTAGCTTCAATCCTCGACGATGATGGCGTGCCTCGGGGTCGTAGTAGCCCACAGTGTTGCGGCAGTGCAGGGTCACGTTCTGCGAGGCGCGGCCGGACAGCAGTTGCAGGTATGTCAGCTGACTGTGGTCCGCCTTGTAGTTGATCTGGAGATAAGATGAAGATTGTGTTTGCGCAAGAAATCGAACCAGTGTTTTCAAAATTTGAAGATAGGCAAAAGCACCAAAGCTACTCATCAAGAGGGACAAAATCAATAATCGTTTGTACCATATTTAGAAACTTCTGGCTGTCAACGAAACCACACACACACTGTAGGATTTCAGTACAAAAAATATCCACATTTTACATGTATACGTGACTAATACGTAGATATATAGGTAACTATACCAAAGTACTAACGGTCACTAAGACTGAGACTGACAGACTGACAGACAGACAAACGGACAGAGGGACATGGTGAAGTTATAAAAGATCCTAGTTTACTACGGAACCCTTAAAACGACTAACTCACATTCGGATATTATTTTATCAGCAAAATAAAAGCAAAATAAAGAAAAATTAAATTAAAATATTTTCATAAATTATTATTTTGGTAAAGTAGACAAGATGACATATAACAGGTAGAGTTTATCCGAAAAGGATACATAAAGGTAGTTAGTTTACATCGATTGTGGACCACTTACAGTGAAACCGTCCTCTAGCTCACTGAGCCAGACCTCCTTCTCCTTGCCCTTGTAGGAGATCTCCTTGGACTCCATCGGCTTGGGATAGATGCAGCTGCTGCCCGTATCCATGTCGCAGTGCACCAGGATCGCGTCGTTGATGTCACCGCCGTTCGGGTCGATCCAGTATTGACCTTGAATCAAATTTCATTTACCTATAACCCGCCACCACGCACTCAATATGTACCTTAAATACTTGATATCGGATTCAAACTACCATAATGTATGACAGAATAATTTTTTTCACGTTCTCGGACTTGCTCAGAATAGTATGAGATTGCTCAGGAGATATGATGATATGATTTACCTATAAATATAGGGCAAATAAGATTTTTTGTGCCTGGTAAAACATCCTACATTAAATTTAACTTTTCCCTGAATTTTCCTCAACTCTCCCATCCATTCGTCACTTTGTGAATGCCCAATGAAATTCCATATCCACCTCTAACTAAATACGTCATCATCATCATCAGCCAAATGACGTCACCTGCTGGACATAGGCCTCCCCCAGAGAGTTCCACAAAGATCGGTCGTGAGCTGTCGCATCCATTGGACACCCGCAACC
This sequence comes from Thaumatotibia leucotreta, assembly GCA_025490895.1. NCBI lineage: Eukaryota > Metazoa > Arthropoda > Insecta > Lepidoptera > Tortricidae > Thaumatotibia > Thaumatotibia leucotreta. Next base: position 201,406 of record JALPQI010030667.1, on the reverse strand, counting down.
TTTACCAGGTCGTCGCTCCATCTTGTGGGGGGCCTTCCTACGCTGCGCCGTCCAGTGCGTGGTCGCCACTCGAGAACACGCCGACCCCACCGGCCATCGGTCCACTAAATACGTACCACTCTTAAATCCAGGATGGTGGTATTTGATGTCCCCACAGGTCTTGCCGGGCGCGTCCTTCGAGCCGTCCGGTCGCAGGAATTTGTCCAGCGAAGCCTTCAGCCGTTCGTACGCTTTCGTCACTATCTCTTTACGTTCAGCTTGCGACATGTCGTCCTTGAAGAATCGCGATGGCAGCATGTTAGGGTCGTCGCCAAGTGGGTCGGGGCCTTTGACGGAACCTTAAAGTTTTGGAATCATTGTATTATGTAAGTATTTAGCTATAATGCCCATTACTTATTTAAACAGTACGATTTACGCTAATTTGTTAACCTAACATGTATACATTTCATAGTTATATTTTATTAACCTAATGTAACAATATAATTAAAATATACCTATTAGTTTGCTGTACTTTACCCTACCCTTTGATGCAATTATATCTGCACGACGCCATACTGAAAGGGTATACTTATGTATATCCAGGAAAGCTTATAGATGAGCTAGGCCTAGTATTAAGTATAGCTAGCAGATAATGACAATGAATAGATTATTAAATTAATTTAGTTCATATGAAGGGTCCACGGAAAGAATATGTTTCATGCTTTATAAAATTTTGTGCATATAATTGCACCTTATTCTGTTAAAAGTAAGGTGACATGTTGTTTTTCACGGAATATGACATCCTTCATATGACATAATGGCATCTTGCGTCTATCTTACATGTATTCGAACTAACCCTATACAATTAAGTAAATAGCCTAATAATATAATAATACCTTGTTGCATCATAGCAGCAAGAGCAGCTGCGTCGTAAGCCAGACCTTCGCCGGCGGGCCCGGGGGGTCCCGGGGGTCCGGCGGGTCCGGGGGGTCCGTGCCGCCCAGGCTCGCCTGCGGGGCCGCGGCCCCCGGGCGGACCCGCAGGGCCTTGAGGGCCGGGAGCGCCGTCGCGGCCGGGAGTGCCTGCACAAGAATATTCACAATTTAAGATTCAGTCACACCATTAAGAGTTCTTCCGTGCCATTAGGAGTTCGGTCTAGCCGGTCAGATAAATCATTTTCCATGTGAAGTAGGCCGTCAAATTGAGGCCGGCCGTATTATCGGAAGGTTCAGTTCGAGCACGGAACTTTCTAGAGCGAGTCAAATTTTAAAATTGTAAGCGCGAGGAATTGGCATCCCAATGAAAATTTTCCGTATTTTTTTCTGCCAAAGATTGTTCGACAGAATATAAGTACCTACCTATATTTTATTTTGCAAACTTTCTGTATTTAGGCTCGATTTCACCAAACTTTTATTCGAAGAATAACGCTAAGTCTCAGACACTAGTGTCAAATTACTGTGGAGTTTTGACATCACTATCCTAAAGCAAGCGTTATTCTTCGAATAAAAGTTTGGTGAAATTTGTGCCTTATTTAATTACTGATAGAGCCCACACCTTCTCTGCTTTGCCTTAAGGTTGACTGGTAGAGAATGCCCTTGGCATTAAGTTCGCCTTTTGTACTTTAAGATTTTCTTTTGTGCAATAAAGTTTGAATAAATAAATAATAAATAAATAAATAAAGAATACATGTTGGCACGAAGTTCGCCTGTAAATTATACAATAAAATACCTCTAGAGCCAGCATCGCCATCTTTCCCCGGAGGTCCCATCGGTCCCGGCAGGCCGCGGTCTCCCACGCGGCCCGGCGCGCCCACCATCCCCGGCAGGCCCGGCAGCCCGGCGTGGCCCTTGGCCCCGTCGGCCCCGGCCTCGCCCCTCTCCCCCCTGGCCCCGTCGAGGCCGGGCGCGCCCTGCTTGCCGGCCGGGCCGCGTTGGCCGTCCACGCCGACGGGGCCGGGTTCCCCGCGTTGACCGCGTTCGCCTGCCGGCCCGGGGGTTCCGGCTGGCCCCGGTGGCCCCTAAATATGACCAAGTTTATTACATGTTAAATTAGATACTGTTCAAAAAATCCCCTAAAAGTAATGTCTATAAATTTTCAAAGTAATCGAGCATTATTTAGAGGTTATTCAAAATTGAACAATTCTGGTTTGAAATTTTATGTCTTTAATTAAAGGTTTTGAATAAGGCCTACTCATTTGAGCATACGCAGCTTCAATTTTAGATTTTTAACGAGGTGTAAACTGTAAATTTTTGATTTGTGTGAGATCAGCGAAAGTTTAACCGTTTTGAGAGACCAGTAAATAATCAGGAAATTACCTCCAATTTATACCACCACAATGCACAATTACCACTCCAATTTTTAGACCACTTTTATATAACAATATATTATATAGAACAAGTGAGACATTGCGGAGGTAAGATTTTTAGAAAAATAATTTTATTTATACTGTGATGGACCAGCCTATTAGATACCAAAAAATCTGTAGCATTAATGATTCCCACCGTGTAGAACCCATATTTACCTGCAATCCAGGATTACCAGGTGGCCCCGAAGCCCCGGGCTGGCCAGAAGGCCCCTTGTCCCCGGGGCGGCCGGGGATGCCCGGCTGGCCCAGCTTCCCAGGCCGGCCCTCCGGTCCTTGCTCGCCCATGGGTCCAGGTGGACCTTGGAGCCCGGGCGCCCCAACGGGGCCTGGAGCACCGTCAGCACCCGGTTTACCCGGGGTCCCACTTTCACCCTGTTAAAGTTTTCTTATTGAGTCAATTTTTTAGGTGTACATAGGTGATCGAGCTTCACTAGTATCTTTTCCCAGAATAGTTATTAGTTAATGGGTCAGATTGGTTGCCCCCGATTTAGGGTTAGATAAATGAACGAATAATAGTCGTTCGGAATAACTTTCAATGATTCAAATACATACTCGTATTCAACTTATAATTTACTTATTCTTCAATCAGTATCATAAAATAAAACTATGAAAACGGATAAACTCGCGTATATTAACTAATTTTAACTTCATTCCGTCGTTTCGAACACTTTACAGGGTTCGTGGTCTGCGGATGACTGACAATGGAGGAAATTTGATAGATCTACCTCCATCAATAAGAAAGATATGTACAAAACTACCCACCAAAGAAAAATTACTAAACCACAGACAATAAATTTTAAGGGTGGATGTACATACAAAATTTGCAAATTAAGCTAGTTATTCATTACAAATATTTTCAGAATGAAGACAAGAGACAAAATAAATAATCTACGCCGGTTCTATCCCTACGCCACTGCCTGAGAAGTATTTCCTTCCTTTGTATGATTGTATTGTTAGGAAGGTATCCCAAAATTGGGACCGGCAAGAAACTCAGCGGGACAACTCTTTTCAAAAAACATTTGTAGTACATCTTAAGATCATCATGCATTAAACCAAAACATACAATTTTGATTAATAAGGAAATTTAAAATAATTTTGAAAAAATGTTGCCAGTACTAAAAAGGGGGAATGGTCACCACCGCCAAATACATCAGCCTGATGTATTTGATGTACAGGCTGATGTATTTGGCGGTGGTGACCAGAGTTGTCCCGCTGAGTTTCTTGCCGGTCCCAATTTTGGGATACCTTCCTAACAATACAATCATACAAAGGAAGGAAATACTTCTCAGGCAGTGGCGTAGGGATAGAACCGGCGTAGATTATTTATTTTGTCTCTTGTCTTCATTCTGAAAATATTTGTAATGAATAACTAGCTTAATTTGCAAATTTTGTATGTACATCCACCCTTAAAATTTATTGTCTGTGGTTTAGTAATTTTTCTTTGGTGGGTAGTTTTGTACTTATCTTTCTTATTTTGATGGAGGTAGATCTATCAAATTTCCTCCATTGTCAGTCATCCGCAGACCACGAACCCTGTAAAGTGTTCGAAACGTCGGAATGAAGTTAAAATTAGTTAATATACGCGAGTTTATCCGTTTTCATAGTTTTATTTCATGAGTAATCCTCGCGGTAACCGAAGAAAATATCAGTATCATAAAGTTTAAATCCTGCACCAAACCCAAGCTTTCTGTTTAGCCCAATGGTTGACTGCTAGAGAATGCCTTAAGGCGTTAAGTTCGCGATTTGTACTCTTTTATATTGTGCAATAAAGTTTAAATAAATAAATATTTTACATATTTCTTCAACATAGATACCTGAGTTCCACGTAATCCTTGTGCACCAGGCTGCCCCGTCATGCCCGGCAAGCCACTTGGTCCTCTTTCTCCTGGGGGTCCCGCAGGTCCAGCGAGCCCCTGAGGTCCAGTTTCACCCTCGCTGCCTCTTTCTCCCTTAACCCCTTCCGGTCCTTGAAGACCCGTGAGCCCTTGTGGACCCGGGGCTCCCGGACGACCAGCATCACCAGTTGCTCCTTTTTGTCCTGCCAGACCCGGTGGGCCTGCGGGGCCGGGGCTGCCTTGAGGACCCTAAAATATAATACTTATGGTTAATCATATTTTTATTTCCAAAACATACGAGTATTAAAGCTAAACCCCCTTATACACAAACGTCTCATAACCTAGCAAGCTGCTAATGCTATCATTAGTCCCTGTCCCTCTTATAGAAATATTGATAGACGGAAAGTGACAAAGGATATATATATTAGCTTGCTAGGGTAGAAAAACGTTAATGAATGAGGGGAAGACCTCAAACAATTAAATTTATGTATGTATATTTATGTAATTCTTTTACATAGGTACAAGACCTTCTGGGAAAGTCCAATAATTATTTCTCACCTGGGGTCCAAGATCTCCAGGCCTTCCCGGCAGACCCGCGTGTCCCGCTTCACCCTTAAGTCCGTGCTCGCCCCGTGCGCCCCTAGCCCCCGCTACACCTGGTAGGCCTCGAAGCCCGGGTTCTCCAGCTATGCCAGGGCTGCCAGGCGCGCCTTGTTGGCCTTTGGGTCCGCTGTAGCCCCTGTCGCCCTTGATACCGGGCATGCCGGTAAGGCCGGGCGAGCCAGGTGGGCCTTGCAGGCCTTGCGGGCCGGGTTGACCTCGTTCCCCGGGTGAACCGTTCGCGCCGGCTTCGCCCGGGATGCCGGGTGCGCCAGGCTCGCCTCTCTCGGCCGGCTCGCCAGGGGGCCCCGCTGGACCCACAGGACCTTGAGGACCTTGTTCACCTTGTCGTCCTGAAACAAAGACGTACAAGTCTCGGATTCATAACTGTGTACTCTAAATAAAATTAGATGGTTATAGACTCGTCAAGCGTCATTCCAAATAACTTAAAGGCCCTTTCTTGTCTTATGGGCCATCCTAAATATACCTTAAAATAGGGTCAAAAACTTACCAGTAGGGCCATCATTGCCTGCCGGACCGGGTGACCCGCGGTCACCTTTATCGCCCGGGGAGCCCGTTGGTCCTCTCAGTCCCGGCAAGCCCAAAGCGCCGGGGTGTCCTTGTTGACCTTTGCTACCTCGCGGACCCTCCGGACCCTAGTGGACATAGGCATAATTATCACTTCTGAAGTATTCATAAATATAAGTCAAAATGTATGAAGGGGAAATACATTTTCACAAACATGCAACGAAATATATTGATGTTATGTTTCTCATAAAAATAGGCTGTGAAGTATGACTTTTCAGGCTAGGAAAAAATTTCTCTTATGTAATTTTAAATGGCTAATTGCGGGATTACACAGGACAACGAAACTATGTCTATTTAAGACACAGAGATGTGTTTAAAAATAAATTGACTATTTTTTTCCATTACATATTTGAGAAAAGTTTTATACCGCTGTATGGAAATGGGGTTGTCGACGTCAGACCTATACAATTATCTCTTCGGCTGGCAACCCTCTCGTCCCATCAGCCTCTGTATTAATATTTTTAATTTTACCGGCGGTCCATCAGGTCCTTGCGCGCCTCCGTCGCCCTTCTCGCCGGGCGCGCCGGCCGGGCCGGGCAGGCCGCGGTCGCCGTTGAAGCCCCGCTCGCCCCGCGGCCCCGCCGGCCCCGGTGGCCCCGCCGGCCCCGCTAGCCCCGGCTCGCCGTCTTTGCCCGCCGATCCGGGCAAACCGGCAGCTCCGGGCATGCCCTAAAATGTTAAAATCGGATTGTTAGTCTGGATATAGTTTCCCAACGGTAACGAGTGTATAGCAAAACGCATGTCTAACTGTAAATGAATATGGGTAGTTAAGTTCCCCGTTTATCCTGAAAAAAAAAAACGTTTCGTTGAAGAAGAAATTGTCATTATTTACCAATAAAGAACAAGATCATTCGAATTCTAACCAAACCCGGAATCGAACCTGCAATTTCAGCAGCAGCAATATTAAGGACTTACATCAGCAGCAAAAGAAGTTCGATTTCTGCTTTGATCTATTCACTCAGATCAGATTTATTTTTTTCTATATGAAATTATGACATGAAACGAGTATCTAGATACTAGGTATATTGGCGATCTATGTAAGCGATTTGTAGTTTATACTTAATAAGATTAATAAGTCACTATTTTTTATTTCATGAAACTGATTTGCTTAACAAAAGTTAAATATGATCCTATCGAACTAGAAACTACTTGTGTCGTGTGATCCATAAATAAACTTAACCCCGTTCTACGAGGAGCGATATCAAATTGTGATGGATATTATATTGACAAAACATACTGGAAAGCCTGTCGGCCCCGCTGGCCCGGCCGGGCCTCGTTCTCCCGCAGGCCCCGGAAGGCCCTGCGCGCCCTGCACGCCAGGGCTGCCGTCGCGCCCTGCATCTCCTTTCCTTCCGTCAGGCCCTGGCTGTCCCATCTCTCCGTCTTTCCCTGGCTCACCCTAGAAAGATATACGTTGTTTAATGGGTAGTGGCGCCAATGCTGGACAGTTTAGCTGAGAGGCAAGGGATTGAGACTTCAATTTTAGTCGTCTAGGGACTACGGTTTCAAATTCACTTGGCTTCTTTAAAATAAAAATGATTGGGTCCATAAATGATGCCGTCAGTCTACGAAGTTTATTTAGATTTTTAACAAAAAGATAGATAGGTAATGATGTTTATTTACTAACTTGCAATCCTCGCTCGCCTGGGCTACCCATGGGTCCAGGTGCGCCTTGTAAACCTTGAGGACCCAGCTCCCCGGGTCTGCCATCTGCTCCTGGTATACCACGTTCTCCAGGCGGACCCTGTTTGCCAGATATTCCAGGCCGCCCAACCACACCTCTAGGGCCTTGTAATCCTTGAGGACCGGGTCTTCCAGCGTCACCCATAATACCCTTTTCACCAGGTAAGCCAACATTTCCTCTTTCCCCTGGTTGGCCTCTTGCTCCGATCGGGCCGTCAGCACCAGGCAAGCCTCTCAACCCCGATTGACCCCTTTCACCTTGAGGTCCAATGTTACCAGCAGGCCCCCTCAGTCCTCGCTTGCCCCGTTTGCCTTCCGGCCCTAAACTACCCGGAAGCCCACGTGGCCCTGGAGCGCCTTGCTCTCCTCTGATGCCTGGTTCACCTCTAATGCCTCTTTCTCCAATTTGACCCTGAAAATTAGTAAATTTAAATACTTCAACATCAATTTGTCGTTTGAAAAGACATAAAATACGCGTTAAATAAAGCATTGTGCACGAACCGGTTCTCCTTTAGCGCCATGAATGCCCGGGTCACCAGCGACACCAGGTAGGCCTCTAGGTCCAGGGAAACCTTGAGGCCCCGCATTTCCTGGCTGCCCGGCTACACCTTTTTCTCCAGGCACACCGTCGCGGCCGGCAAGACCCTGCGGCCCAACTTCCCCCGGCTGTCCAGGTCGACCCGATTCTCCCCTAGGACCTTGCATGCCTTGGCTGCCTTGGGGGCCAACTGCGCCTTGTTCGCCCTTTAACCCTGGTGAGCCTGGAAATCCTGGAGCACCGGGTTTTCCCACGTTGCCCTAAAATATAGTAATAGTAGTAATTATATTATGTTATAACATAATATAAAGCCTCGTCTCTGCTGTGAGGTCTAAAAGTTTTCGGTATTTGGCGTCTCCAGACTTTGAGTCCATGGAGACCGTAGACTTTACACTTAATTAAGAAACTAGCAACCGTAGGGCTGGATCGTTCTTCGCCCAACGAATTCAATCATTCAGTGAGCTAGCGCGGCCAGCCTCATGCCTGAAGGCTTCTCCGCGAGATAGTGTCGTTTTAATTTTGTGTGCTAAATCCATTGCTGACTGTGAAATAACATAACTATAAAAACAAGAATAAAAAAGCTGTACTTAAGTATAATTTTTCTGTGTGCAATTTCTAAATAAGATAAAAGCAACATACCACAGGTCCCGGCGGGCCCGCCACGCCGTCGACGCCGCGCATGCCCGGCGCTCCTGGGGATCCTTCGCGGCCTCTCTCACCCCGGAGTCCTATCGGGCCCTGGAATATAACAATTAAAAATGTATTTGATATATAGGTATACCTACTTTAATAGATTTCATTCTTTAGTAAATATGTATTATAAAAAAATAGGTTAACCACCATGTAGCGCCTAATTTTTTACTGAGGTGTGGATGATTTCAATATAGGTATTTAATACCTATTCTATTACTAAGCAGGTATCACCGTAAAAACGTATTTAGCTTACTGAGGGACTATGTAATAACTCCATTAACAAATAATTTATATACTGAAGAACGAAATTCTAACCATTCTTTTGTATGGAGAAAAAACCGGTATCCGATCTCTGGTCTTACCACAGGCCCCGGTGGTCCCATCGCTCCAGGCTGGCCGGTTGGCCCCTTCTCCCCAGCGGGCCCCTGGTCGCCCTTAGCTCCGTCCTTGCCGTCGTACCCGCGATGGCCCTTCAGACCCTGGATGCCGGGTAACCCGGGCGCCCCGTGCGGCCCGGGCTGCCCCACCGCCCCTGCTGGGCCGGGTTCACCGTCGTCTCCAGGAGAACCCTATAATATTAGATATTGTGAAACAATGGTCAGTCTGCGTCAAATAGTTTGTAGCAGCGAAGTCCATTGGTTCTGTACATCATGCCAAATATATGGTGTAAAAACAACGGGTACAGTCAGCATTAAATACTTTGTAGCAGCAAAGTCAGTTGGTTCTGTACAGCATACTAAATAATATATGGCGTACCGTCGTATTTGGCAATTTTGCGCACTACTCTTCATCTCTTGTTTTGGTAGTCTCTTCCATGAGAGTTGAGGTCAAGCCCATAAAAACATATTCATGTAAACACAAGGAGAATTTGAAAGTGTTCTTTTTTCGTACTGATAGCAAATAATAATAGCAACTGTAAGATTTACCAAAAAGTTTGTTCATTGTATTTTCTGCAATATTTTAACGGAAGTCACATTATTTTCTGAATTCACCACATTTTTTGCAATTTGTACGTTATTTAAATATATATGTGTTTTAGTTTCACCTTTCACGTCAAGTATGGTGAAAATACCTATGCTTATAGTTGACAACATAGACAACATAGGTTACCTTTAAGTACAGTCCACCGACCCTATCCCACAAAACTTTACAAGCGTACAATTCTACAACATTATATGAATTCTCATAGGTACAAAAAATTGGCAAAATTGTAGAATTGTACGCTTGTAAAGTTTTGTGGCATTGGCCCCAGAGGTCCATTCCCATGACTACTGCTATAGTATGTTGAATTGAAACAATTATTAGGTACAACAAAAAGGTTCTCACATCTTTCCCCGCAAGCCCTTGGGGTCCCCTTTCGCCCGGGGGACCCGGCTGCCCAGGTAAACCTGGCTCTCCGGGTTCGCCCCGCGGTCCCTGAAATCCTTGAGGTCCAGGTGGTCCTGGGGGTCCTGAAATATTATTTTATTTACGGCTGGTTTCACACTCCTCGGATAAATATATCTGTCAGATAAAATTATCGTTGTTTTTCTTTGTGGACACCGAAAATTATCATATATTTTATACGAGCATGTTGAAACATCATACTAAGAAAATTAAATGGACACTTTGTCTTCGCTATCGCTTACTGACTTGACTATTCAGTATATTTATTGCTTTCACAGGTACAGGTGATAGTACAGGATGATACATTTTATTTGTTCAGCTATGAAACCCTGTAGGGCACTGCAACACAATACAGTTAATAAACTAAGGACGGACGGACGACTAAGTACTCTTGCAGTTTAAGTGCATTATTATACCTAAATAAAAATAGGGCGTGATTAAAAGTTATCTGTATTGACATTTGTACTAGTTTTAAAAAGGGCTAAGTATTGTCGTATGTTTTGTTATGAATAAATAAATAAATATCTTGGGACATCTTACACAAATCGACCTAGTCCCGAGGTAAGCACAATTAAGGCTTGTGTTGTGGGTACCAAGCGATGATAAATATAATAGATAGATACATATAGATAAAAAGGCCCCTAGCCTTGTAAGGGATTGCATATAACCGAGAAATTTGATCGGTGGTTGCTAAGACCGAGTGGCCGAGGGGTACAGGCATCAGCCGCGAAAGCTGAGTACGTGGTTTCGATCCCCACCTCGGACATAGGTGATCTTGGTCGTTTTTCTTTGGTATATGACATCTAATATTTATAATTTACATATAGATACTTAAATACATACACAGCCATGACCAAGGAACCAATATTTGTGATAAATAAATACACAAATAATGCTCTCGCCAGGATTCGAACCCGGAGCCTCCTATGAAATATTTATACAAACTGGTTGTTACCCTGTACGCCGCGGATTCCTGGAGAGCCCACCGGGGCTTGCATGTAGTCGTAAGGATTGAACGCTGGTCCCTTGTCTCCATTATTCGAAAATTGTTGTTGCAAGTGATTTATCACCTGTAAATAAGCGGTTTACATTATCTTTTAATCAGTTAATTTACAAACTTTATGCTGTGCTGACATTGTTTGCTACAGCAGTTAATCAATTAGAACCGATTTACCTAGGCCACTGGGGAACTATGTCTAAGTGACGTTATAAATGATCGTTACGAACCTTTTATTACTTGTAGTGTAGTAGTAGTAAATAACTAGTAGTCGTGGTAGTAGCAGTAGTAAATAACATTATTGACATATATACATACACATATACAAATATATAGGTACAAAGGCGAATTTATAAGGGATCTCTGTCAGATAACATTTGAGAGACTGAGTGGATACTTATAAAAAAATTAGCTTGTGAACTATGGTTGTACCAAGATTTAATTGATTCAGTATGCAATGCAAGTACGTATATACATTACATACTCGTATCATCCTTAGCTCGAAGTCCACAATTCCAAGCAATTCTCTCTCTTAGCATCACAATGGGAGCCAAAGAGTCGCTCGATATTGTAGGCCCTCTGTACTGGCGGATGGACTCACATCAGGCGAGGGGCCGGGAGGCCCCGGCAGGCCGGGCGCGCCGGGGAGGCCGCTGTTCCCGGGCCGGCCCGGCAGCCCGACGGAACCCTCTTCGCCACTGGGGCCCTGCCCGCCGCTTCGTGCTGTACCTGTTACCGTGGACAATTCATTAGCTTCGAGCTCCAATCATGTTTGTTTCGGTGGATCGGTCTCAAAGAATGTATGGAGAGGGTCGTGGTAAATACTCGTTGATGCGACCGCAGAAATATTTTTAGAGTACGACTGAAATGCAGCAAGGTACATAGATACATGTACATACATAGTGGTCCTATAACTAGCAGTATCAGAGCAAAAAAGTCCTTGACTTCATAGAGCAGCTGGAGAAACGAATCCCTTGTCTACAAATTGTTGGAAAATTTTGTTTAAAGCAGGATCCTAGCAGGTAAGTTAACGCCGTTCGTCAGTCATGTTTGATGTTTTAAAGGAATATTTACGGGACTTGACAGTTGTTTTACATGAAAGGATATTATACTTTTTCTAAGCACAAAATAAAAACACATTTACCATCCCGTACCAGTGGGATGTATCTTGCACATTGTACTTTAATAAAACCTAGTTTATTCTTACCGACTACGTCGACGCTAACATAATCGGTGAAGACCGCAACTCCGTCCACAATGCCGGAGCATTCGTAGTTGCCCCGGTCGGCGTCGCGGGCGTCGTCGATCACCAGCGTGTTCCCGATTTGTCTCGTACCTTTCCCGAAGACACCAACTTCCTGAAGTTGTTAATAAATATTTAGCTATAAATAAGTAATATGCATAATGGTTAATCGTATAGCAAGGACATTAAATTGGTGCGAACTACGAACAGCTACCTAAAGCCACGTTTCCATTTAGTGTTCTGAGCGAGCATTGGTTCGTTCTTAATTGGACAAATGAAAACAGGATTTCACATAGCAAAATGATCGTTCGTCAGCCCACGAACAAGTGAATGCTTGCTCAGAACACTAAGTGCAAACGCGGCTTATCACGTAAAATTATAGGTACAAGTTGTAAACTACTTTAACTATTGCTGACTGATGTAAGTATTATCTCAGCTACGATTACGACATAATAATTAAAGGGTCTGTAGAAAATATTACCTTTCTCCACTTGATAGTCGGCAAAGGGTATCCCTCAGGAGTGCATTCAATAGTGCTACCGCGTCCCCTGGGTATATTCAGCTGCCTCAGACTAACTTTAACTCTAGGTGTTTCGGGTTGTTCTCCTAGAAAGGAACACGTACAATGTTAACTCATAGTGACGATAGGTAGGTAGGTAAGTACTATATAATAAAGCATTGGTCTACCCTAGGTTAGTGCATATCGTGGTCTTATTTTTGTTTCCTTTTTAGTTGTAAAGGATAGTTATCCTGTCTCAATTCCTAAGACAAGTTGTCTCACGATAATTTCTGAGAACCCCTTGAATATTAAATTTCAGGATAGTTTTAGTGATAGTGACAGATATCTATTTAGTGGTAGGACTGGTACTGGTAGGTTATATTTATATACAACCGCCGCGGACAGTATATATCCAATCGACATACTGATTTTGATATAATATTGCAATCAATAGTTCGGTTCCTTGCTACTTGCTACTTGAAAGTTCAAACTTAAGCTCTCTCCATTAAAACTAAAAATATGTGAGCAAATTGGTTAGTATTGTACTAGTAGTCAGGCAGACGGGCAACACGGAGCAGTTGGTGCGGCCGCCGAAGCACTGGCATAGCGTTCAGCGTGCAGTTGTTCCGCTTCCACGTGTCTCCCTCCCCCTACGAGCGGCCCTGGGTGCCTAGACTAGTTGCCAATCGCGAACGCTTAATCGTCAATCGTAAATGAAAGGCAGCTAACTCTCTTTGTCGCAGTAATATGAAAGAGTGACAGATAGGGAAAACTACGCTACGCTGCTAAGCGTTAACGCTTGGCAACTTGACTAAGCATCCTGGTCGACGCTGCCTGCGCCTGAATTTATAGATATCAAGGATTGTACTAGTAGTCAGGCAGGCGGGCAACACGGAGCAGTTGGTGCGGCCACCGAAGCACTGGCAGAGCGTGCAGTTGTTCCGCTTCCACGTGTCTCCCTCCCCCCACGAGCGGCCCTGGTCGACGCAGTGCGGGCTTGCGCTGCCGGCGCCTGAACCTGCAAACACTCATATGCTTTGAGTTTTGCTTTGATTGCATTGGTAGAGAGAATTTAATTTTAAAACTGGTATATGGATTTGTGAGCTGTGTGGTGACGGCAGTAAGAATACATTTGTCACCACCTCAACTCTTCCAGTGAGAGTCGTAAGAATCGACTAAGGGATTGGAAGTGTCACTGATCATGTAGGTATTTATTTTATTGAAAATTGATGATGGGCAGCAGCATCGTCATAGTAGAGTGAACACATTACTGCTATAACCAACCCGCTTGCCCAGCGTGGCAATTATGGGCATTTGCCTCCTCATGCGTCCATACGCTTAGGTAATAGGTGAGGAGATGTGATGAGATGAGGATGATGATATGGATTATTAGCGCCTGACCCGGTAGTATTGGGCAGTCCAGCCTGTTCCCAGTATGACATAGAGTGAATCATCCAGAGCCAAATTATAGCTGTGTTATAGACAATCACCGTGTAGTTATAGTTTGGTCAAAGTCTAAAAGTCAGAGAATTAAATAGAGTAATTTATGTTGGAATCGAGATCGAAGCTCTTTCTCTTTTTAATTAAATATCTTGTTCTTTTCTTACCTATAACTTCCACGGTGAGGTAATCGGTATAGACGGAATTCCCATTTACTATTCCGGAGCACACGTAATTGCCTCGATCTCCGTCTTGGGCGTCAGATATTACCAGCGAATTCCCTCTTTGAACGGTTCGAGGGCCAAGCACGCCATCTTCCTGTGTACGTATTTTCGAAATTATAATCAACTATTTAATAATAAAAAAAATAGCCACGTAAAATGTACACATATCTAATTAAATTTAAAAATCGTGGACAAATGAGTATCTAAAGGAGTTATCTGACCCCCCCTATCTGCCCACAACCGCCCAATCCAGGTATCTACAGGCCGTGTTGACTAAAATCCGTCTGGATGAGTGATATCTTGAACTACTTGTCTGTGCCACTGGCTGTAGAGACCATGGGTCGGCATCGGTTACGGGAGAGAGGTCACGACCCCCGTTCCGAGTCGTTCTTGGTTGGTGCAAAGGTTGCCTGTCGCCATTGAGCGCAGCAATGCTGCTAGCTTTATGGGCACTTTTGCATCAGGAATAACTCACACCTGGGGCGAGTTTTTCGATTAGTGTTTCTTGGTTTTATCGTAGTTTTTTATTGTGTTGCGTTTTTTGTTATTTTGTAAATTTCTTTATAAATAGCTACATATTGCCAAGTTTACCTTAGTCCACTGGATATTCGGCAGAGGGCGACCCTCAGGAGTGCAGTCAATAGTCCTGCTTTGTCCTCTTGCTATCCTCAGTTGGCGCACGCTAACTCTTACTCTTGGAGTTCCTGGCTCGCCTGGAAAAAAATACAATTGTTGAGGCCTGGTGATCTGACAATACATGATCGAACACTAGATTTAACCACAGTATTTTTTATTATTTACGAATCTGAATAAAATATTGAACTACAGGTAAATTGCTTCAGTTAGTAACTTAAATACCTAACCATAGAATATAGGTATAGATAATTTAAATTATTCTAGATAGTAAATTATAAAAATAATGTACTAATTTATTATTTTTTAAATAGAATTTTATATGAAGCGATGGAGATTTCGATTTCGTTTTAGGAAATTGGCCCAAATACGGGTAGCGACGACGAACTCGGCTTCCATTTACCTTAAACACGATACGCCTAATCCTTGACTTTTGAGTTTTCTCACGAAATAGCAGCTACCTTGTACACTCTGAAGCCGACTGAATATTCATAAGTGCTAAAGTAAACCCAGTCTGTATTTGCGGCTTACTTTGTAGCGCTCGTAGCGAGTAGGTAGCTTAATCGGAGCTACGACGCTACAATTTCTGCAATCTACAATATTTCTCAATGCTACAATGAATAAAAAAGTCACTTTCATAGGTAATAAAGGACCTAAATTGAATTTCTTTTCTAAATTGCTACGTACGAGTAGGTAGCGAAATAATATCGTATGTAATTAAACCATAAAATTAGTAGGTACCGTAATGTCGGGCACCTAATTGAATTAATGCAATAGTGCCTATAGGTACTTGGTTAGCATCGGTAGGTAAAATCGTGGTATATAATTTTTACGAATTTTAAAGTAAATTTAAAAACAGTTTTTTTCAAGTGGGCAATGTTACCCCCTAGGGCTAATGTAACCCGATTACCCGAGGTTACGGTATGGCCTAACTAGGTACTTATACTTAAATGCGTTCCTCTACCTGATATAGGCGCGGGTCTGCGAGTGCCGTAACCTGTAATATTTTCAGAATATTACTTATCTGCTAATATATTCTCTTATAGTTACACTCTCGGTTAATGCATACGGGTCAGGTGGAATTTTTCATAGAAATCGTTTTTTTTTATATTAGGTTCTTTTGTTTATTGGTCTCTATTTTCGAAACTGTACCATTTATACATATACATAAATTAAATCTAACTACTCTTACTAACCTAACCTAACCTATATCTATAGTATTTGCATTTCCCTGAATTTATCATTCAGTCCAAAAACATTGAATTGATATTAGATTCGTTTTTAGGGACAAGAATATAAAAGCTTAAATAAAAGATATCTAAAATATACGAGTATATACGAGTATGGTAATACAAGTTTTTCAATCACTACTTGCTCTATGTTTGTATTTGCGAAGTTATGAGACGATAAAGTGTTTATTGGATTAGGTGAAAAATTCAGGAAAATTCCAATACAACCAGATGCCAAAAACGGTTCCATTTATACTATAAATATTTTGAAATAATATATGAAATCAGTATGTATTTTCTATGAAAAGTTCTACCTGACCCGTAATGACCACGAGCGTAGTTTGCGGAAATTTAAAGTCTTATGGAAATCACCTGTTCCTAATCCTGGAAAGTCTCCTCCCAAATCCGATTCAGTCCCTGTAAATACATAGGTGCCTATAGTCTGTCATTTATAAGTGCACTGTAATTTCCATGCAAAAAGCTAGTTAGCCTTAGAAGGTTAAAATCATGTTCGTGGTCTTGTTTTAGTCCAGACTCATAGAGTTTGTTGGGAAAGTATCGACGTGTTTTGCTACGAGATGCCATCTCTTGGCGCACAGCATACTGTACATTTTGCATGAAAATAGATAGCAATTACTTAGACCACAGCCATACTTTTATGAGAATGATGTCAAGGGCCCTGGCGAAATAATAAACCTCAGATGATGTTTTGTGTGGTTAGCACCTATTTTGTAGATTCAATATATAACGGTGTAGCTATATAGTATACATTAGTTTAAATAAAGACAATCTACAAAATGAACCAAAAAAATGAACCATGAGGACATAATATATAGGGTGACACTTGGGTCGTGGAGTAAGAGTGATCAGGGTACTATTAGGGACGGTCACGCTAAGCTAATTTCACTATGGAGACTGAAAAAAATCACGAAATAAAATCTCCTAATTATGAGTTCATTGATACTTAACTATCAATTTAGTTAGACTCAATTAACTAATAATTAGCAAACATTTTTTCGCGATTTTTTGGCTGTCTTCATAGAGAAAGTTGCTCAGCGTGACCGTCCCTAGTACCTTTTTCACTCTTACTCCACGACCCAGATGTATCTTACATATATGTAACTATTCTACATCACCTCTGGAAATTACTTCGTAGTATGGAAATCAATAAAATCATGGAAGAAATAAGGAAGCTACCATATTCGTCATATATGGTGCCATCGCCGTCGCTGAAGTTGGGGTCCTGCGCCTGCGGCAACTCCTCGGCCTCGGGGTCCAGCAGCTCCACGCAGGTCGCCTGCAGCGCCAGCAGGGCCAGGGCAGCAGCCTGCCACGACATGTCGCCTGAAACAATGGGATTTAGGAACTGCTTTTTAGCGAGTCGCTGCTTCGAAGGGGTAGGTACCTATACGTAGTTACATTGAAAAGAACTTTTCCTCTCACTAGCTCGTAAAGCGCTCGTTTATCCTTTAATACGAGCGGGTAAAAACGCTTTTTACCAACATGTGAATAAAGTAATTTGACATTGCTCTAATTCCTATAGCCCCCGAATGCCTAGTATAAGTGGATCTGTATGACCGTAGTAAACATGCGCAATCGGAGCTCACATGCTAAATTGGTCGTTGGTCATTGGCTATATTTAAGTTCCAGAAGTAACTCTATTCTACGATACGTTTCGACATTGAGTTTTAAATGGTTTCTTTAAGTTAATTTACATTTGGATGAGATTTATAATCATATTTCCTCGCGATAGTGAGGGGAAAAAAGTTGTATTACACTTGGCGGCAAAGTTTGTTCAACTCTCGTGCCTTGAGACCTTCGCAATGCTCAAGATTCCAATTTTGGAATCTTTCGCTAGCTCAGGTCTCAATATTGGCACGACAGTTAAACAACAACTTTGCCCCCTTGTATAATTAATAAATAACTATTATTAACTGGAGTAATTGTGAAGAGTGGAACGTTCTCCTAGAACGCGGCCGACGCCGATTGTCAAATGTTCTTAACAAATCAAAAATTTACTAAAAACTAAATCGTAAATGTCCGAAAGGACAAACGATATTTATCGGCTTGCTAAATTAGGTGATGTTTATGAATAAGCGTGTTACATGTTCGGGAATCCAGGATTTGGCCACAAAAGATAAGGACTTAACCAGTTCACCACGTGGTAGTTGGTTGACATTAGATTTGGCATTGTGGGATACCTATAGTAGGTACCTCAAGTAGAAACTTATTGCAATGAAATTGGCAGCAAGTCCCATGAAGTAACAATGTACATAAAATAACGAACGTCGAGGGAACGAGGTCTAATCCGAAAAAAGTTAAGACACTTACGACTAGCGGCTATGAGTTATAGATCTCACGCCCCAAAACTTCCTCCTTTCTCTTGTATATTGATAGCCAATTTCAATCAATTCTCGTATTATTTGGAAAAGCTTGATAAAGTATATTTGTGCCCCTTTTCAATGGTGGAATTATAGACAAACTAAGGCAGTGAAAAGTTGTAATACATGCTACTTAATTAAAACAGAGGTCGGAGATCTAAGTAAGTAAGTATGCTTCGCTTCGTAGTCTTCAACTGGGATCCCTGCCTACGAGGTCATCCCAGGTGCGAATCCCGGTGAGAGCAAGCTTGCAAACGCAACACGTGCTTACATAAGTGGTACATGTGTCGCCGTCATTATCAACTAGCCATGTTTACCAGCGGGAGGACTAATGAGTACAAAATCATAAAAGGAATATCTTTGTAAGTTTGCTAAATAGAAAATTACTTCCCTCATTTAAACTTCAATTAAATTAATAAGATAATAGGTTAGTAGATCATATCACAATTCAAGAATTTAAATCAACTTATCATAAAGTAACAGTTGCACCCGATTTTTAATTGACTGTTGCTATAAATATCAATGATCGGGCATCAACTGGCCCAAATAAATCAGGGCATAGACTCTGGTCTATGATGACGATCCGAGCAGGCGGCACACTGACCCGACCACTACATCTGTTTGTGTAGAGATGACAGAATCAATTGGCGACTCATAATTAATTTTAGCAATGCAACCGTTGTGTGAATGAACCAATTTGTTTATTGGACAACTATGAGCGGCCCGCGAGGCCGGTGCCCACTTACTTTTAATATTTCGGCTGAGAATTGACGAGATTGGTCTAATAGTGGTGATGGTTGGTATTATCAATCTAATGTCTCGAGATTATACAGGATGGTCCAAACCTTGACGTCAAAATTTTTTTTTTAGATTCCTCACGTCATGAGCTATCAGAATATAGGTACCCTATGTATGTTAGCCGATTTTTTGTAGTTTTCGAGTTATGAATTTTTAAAAATTTTTTTTTGAGAAATTCTGGAATTAAGAAATTTATTAATAAAAAAAAACTGTTGGGTTTTTTAACTAGTTTCTTTTTTAAAAGTATTACTACAAATAAAGCATTTACTGACAAAAAAAATAGCGTCCTCACTTTGATACAAGTAGGATAAAAAAATACCAAATTCAAAATTTTACGCTAAAAACGCATCAAAATAGCATTAATGTACGTAAATAAAAAAATAAAACATATCCCAAGGAATTTTCGTATTCGAAAGACCGCCCTAGACCAGTAGATCAGTCTTTGTTTATTGATAAGAACAACAAAACAGACGAAATTTTATTTTATTTTTAAATAAAAAATTTAGAAGTTTTTTTTAAGTTTATTTGACCGACTCCTCCGACAAATCTTCATCATTAAGTATCACTTTTTTTTCTTTTACGAAGGTTTAAGGTCTAGGGCAGTCTTTAGATTATCAGAAATCCTTGGGATATGTTTTATTTTTTTTTATTTACGTACATTAATGCTATTTTGATGCGTTTTTAACGTGAAATTTGGAATTTGGTATTTTTTATCCTACTTGCATCAAAGTGAGGACGCTAATTTTTTTGTCAGTAGGTAAATGCTTTATATGCAGTAATACTTTTACACAAAGAAAATATTTAAAAAAACCCAATAGTTTTTTTTTTATCAATAAATTTCTTCATTCCAGAATTTCTCAAAAAAAATTTTTTCAAAAATTCTTAACTCGAAAACTACAAAAAATCGGCTAACATACATGGGGTATATTCTGATAGCCCATGATGTAGGGAACCTAAAAAAAATTTTTTCTTGTCAAGGTTTGGACCACCCTGTATTAGTTAATGATTTTTTTGGATTCTGTACGAAGTATATGTAGTGTTAGGGTGTCCGTATTTTACGAATTTTAGATATTAATACCGAATACCCCCTAAATCGGCTTCTTTAACCCCAAAACTGTTCACAACAAAAAATCCTGTAACACAAACCCGTGCCGACTTTCATCATTCCCATACAAATTAACCCTTGACTACCTACGTCCTGTTTCTTATAAAAAAATTGGGCCAGACAGTAAGTTGATAATAATGTTTTGTTTTTCAGTTCTCATCAAATTATTTTTATGAAAGAATGTTTATAAGGCAGTAGTAATACATTGTATAGGAAAATGGCATAAAAGTCTGCATGGGTTTCAGTTACAGGAATGAACTAAAATTTATTTTCAGAGTGCTTTGAGGTAAAAGAAACCGATATGCGTTATCAGAATCTATTTATTCGTTTAACATCAGGTACATAGCATCGGAAATCAGTTGGTAGACGGACTTTCCTGATAGACGGTCTTATCCGCATTGACCTTACATAATATCTTACGTGATATATGGAACAACTGTGTTTATTGTTTATCAACATGGACCTATTGCAGGTGGCTTATGATCATTCCATTGGTCCTGTTTTATCCATTTATCATGCTACGCGTCACTTTCGCCCTTGCTTATTTGTTAGAACGTGACAGCAACGCCGACAAGCGATTAGACGCGCTACCATCGAAAGCCCACAGTTTAGGAAAGCATAAAATACTCCCTGTCGCATTCCTCCCCAATGAGCATTACGAAATTGTACTAAACACGAATAAAACTCTAATTCAAAATTGCTATAGAATACAGACAATAGAAAGGTATTCATAATTATGGGGCGCAAACGACCAGGGCCATTTTTCTCAACTTAGTTGTTTGCGTGAAAAAGATCAGACGCAGATTAATGATGGACCTTTTGGAGTTTGTTGTCGGTGTAAATGTGCTACGGCAAAACATTTGCGCAGGGACGTTCATTTGAACGCAGCCTTTGTTTGAATTGACACAATCTCTAACATATAATATAACCTTGTACACGCATTAAATAAATATAAATAGTTATAAAAGCTGCTCAGCTTTCAGCAGTCGTTAGAGCTAAACATACTCCAGGGGTGGAAGTGGAAACTTGCATAATACCTACGCGAGTTGGTCCAGAAGGCTTCTTAAACCTCTGGATTTAAGAAGCCAGATTTACACTCCAAGAGTCTCTACTTGTTGGAATCAGTCATATTATAAAGGTGCATTAAGACCAAACGAGCATTCGCTATTCTATCCCCCGCTCTACGAAATCAACGAATAACGTTTTGTGTAACGATCGAATTTCATAGAGTGGGGGGATAGAATAGCGAATGCTCGTTTGGTCTGAATGCACCTTAAGACAAACTGTTTTAAACGCGTTAACTTACGTTTAATAAATATTATCCTGACGTTTCGGGCATGACGCCATCCGTGGTCGCAGACAGACAAGCAATAAGATTGTGTGAGTCATGTTATGTATTTACAGTGATACTATCCATATTCATTAAATAGATAGATGTCTAATTTAACTACCACTTAATTTATCGAATGTAACTGATATTTTAAATAGTATGTACAAACCAAGGCAGGTTTAGATGGGCAAAAAGAACTGCATTTTATTCTACGGAATAAATAAATTAAAATCTAGTATAATAGGCAGCAGTATAACGAATAAGCACGATGCGTAAAACATGGTTCAGAAATCAAATATCCCATCAATCATATCCGTTCCATGCAGGGGCCTATTTCTCGTAACTATTAGTTTACAAGTATATTAGTTATTAGTTACTAGTGAAAATTTTACAAGTCCTAATATTTTCTGTTTCTCGAAAATAATTATTAGACTGGTAACTAAAATTGGTAAACTAATAAAAAATATTAGTCCAGCTTGGCTAATTGGGGTATTACCCATGCCTTATTACATATAAAAAAAAATTGCGGTAAAAAGCAAATTTTTGATTAGTTAAAATAAAATATTAAAATTATGCTTAAATTTATTAAGAATGGATATGGTGTTGAGGAATAGAGGCATACAATATTTTATGAACAAGGGGATTATATTTGGAAGCTTATCGGACACGTTAACCTAAATAGATAAACGTAAAAATGGGAGGAATTAACAATTTTAATTATTTCACATCCGAATCCATCCACATTTTATAATTTTCTTTACTTAACTGTAATAAGTAACACGCTAATAGTTTGGACTAATATTTTTTACCACGCTTCGGCGACTAATAGCTTTATGAGTGTATTTTACAAGTGTAGTTATTTTTCTTTGTTTTCGTGAAACCAAAACCAAATTAGGTCTAATAATATTAGCTAGTATTTATTAGTTGGTAACTAATAACTAATATTTTATTAGAGTGGCTTAGAGAAACGCAAATTTGTAAACTTGTAAAAAATATTAGCCCATGGACTAATATTACTAGTCTAATAAGGTACGAGAAATAGGCCCCAGGTAGTAAACCAACATAGCCCCATTTCCGATAGCATTACAGGATATTCTCGTCTGGCTGTCAAATCAAAGGTTATTGCGGTAAAGCGATAGATCGCGATTTGTCCGCAAAGCTCGGCCGATAATCGCAGACGCCGGCTCTCAGTGATACGACGAGGGTCGAATGAGCGCTCGCGATTTCAGCGTCCTTACCATGAGCAGTACCTTGGCCTAACTTCGAAAACTGTAAATGTCGTGCATTTATCTTTGTAACTCCAATGTTGGTGTCATTGTAGTAAAGGAGACGAATGCCAGAAGTTTAAAATTTTTGAAGTTCGCGCCTAAATTATCTACGCCTAGACCTTGTCGCTGCGTAAAGAAACGTAAGTAAGTACTAAGTAGGTACTTTTTGTTTATTCTGCTTGTACTCGCGGATTGGTACGAGTTAGAGAAATACACAGTACGCAATTGATACGTTAGCTTATGCCGCAAACTCGTGGTAAGGACTCAGGCTGGAGGCTTTGGCGTTGACATGTAGTCTGTTCTGACAGGGCGGAAATAATGATACAGCGAATCCTTTAGCCATTTTGATATTAACTCACTATTATTATTATCAGGTATTAAATATAAAAATGTTATATGTTAGGCTATAAATTAATTAAAGTATTTAATATTTTCACCGATTTTTTCAGGCACCCCTATACGTAAAGTGATGAAGTCCTTATAGACTGGGGTTTGTGTATCGCCGATTAGGTCTTTTAAAAAGAATGTCTTTAATAAAGTAAAACTTTTCGGAGATAATCGCTCCAGAATAAAAAATAGTTGTGTCCTCTATCTTTTGACTCGTTGGTCCATATAATGTGAAAAAACCTACAGTGTCATCAAAATGATTAGTGACTCAGGAAAATGTTTAAAATGTCTTTACAATACCTACCCTACTAACCTAATATATAATGTATTATAAAAATCAGATAATCCCTGTAATAACTAAGGTAAAAACTAGACAAGATGAGAAAACGCACTCACCTAATTGGTGTGTGTGGGGGATGCGCGGGCGCCGGCCCGCGAGTAGCGCCTCGGCGACGCGCTCGCGCATAAATACCGCCGTGCTTGCCACGCAGGGGAGTTCAACCCATGCTTCATTAGGGAGCCTTCTTTCATATCCTCTCAACGTATCTGGAGTATCTGGACGACCGGACTTCGCTCCCTAACTTGGTAACAAGTTTTTCCCAGAGGTAAGACTTAACGATTATTCATCCACGAAAACCCTTCTACATGAAATTTCATCCATTTTCAGGATCTACGAAATAAATTATTACATATAATTCACAAATCCATACAATTTAAAATTAATTTAAATTACTTAGATCTAACAAACCTAACCTATATCTAAGATAGGCCCGTGTGGCACGTGTGGTATGTAGTATTATACTATAGGTAAACGTATACAACAACTGCTGGTTTGAAGTTAATAATAATTGCACCCATTTCTAAAGTGGATATTATTCTTCGCCACCGCTATTAAAATTTTGATTTGTGGTTTCCATTACAGATTAAAATTCATTCGACAAAGTAATGTACTGAGAAATTTATGATATTTCTAGTATGGCAGAAGACTTCAATCAGGCTATTGGATGGCTTAGATCGCATGAGCGTATGACATAAATTATATCTGTAGTACATGGCTGGTTCGGTTAATAATTGTGGTAGTCATTTACTTAAATTAAATGTGATATATTTTTTGATTGAAACCGCTAGAAGTTATTTACTGATTAGTTACCTACTTACTTACTTCTTACTTCCAGCGGCGCTACAACCCAGTGTGGGTCTTGGCCTCTTCCACAATATCCCTCCATTTAGCTCGGTCCCTCGACACTCTCTTCCAGTTGGTGTATCTTCCTAACTTCCGTAGATCTTCCTCAACACAGTCTATCCAGCGTTTTTTAGGCCTGCCTCTCGGTCTTTTTTGTTGTGGCGTCCACCTGGTGATTATTCTTGGTGCTCTAAATTCAGGCATTCTTTCCAGGTGACCCACCCATCGAAGGCGTTGTGACTTACAAAACCTAACTATGGTTTCTTGCTCGATCAGTGCATCAAGTTCGTGGTTCATTCGGTATCGGTATGTTCCATCTGCCTCTCTTATGGGACCAAAGAGTTTCCTTAGCACCTTTCGTTCGAATATTGCTAGACAGTTTTCGTCCCCCTGAGTTAGAGCCCAGGTTTCACAGGCGTAAGTCACTACTGGCCTTATAATAGTGCGGTAGATGGTGAGCTTTGATTTCCTGCTGAGCCATTTTGAGCTAAGCAGTTTACTGCAAGAGTAAAAGCATTTGTTGCCCGAGAAGATCCTAGCCTTTATCTCATCACTCGTCTTGTTTTGGGAGGTTAGTATAGACCCTAAGTACTTAAAGCTGTTGATTCCTTCGATGGTTTTAGCACCAACAGTTATATTTTGACCTGGCGTGGGTGTTCGTGCCGTCTCAAGGTACTTCGTTTTGACTGCATTCATTTGCAGTCCAAATACTGATGATTCTGCTTCGAGGTTTAGAGTGTGCACTGACATACTGTTTTTCGACCTGCTGGTGATCACTATGTCATCTGCGTATGCAGCAAGTTGTGAAGTATTATAGTCTATGAGGCCAGTTATGTTTAATTTTCGTATAACAGCTTCCAGTACAAGATTAAATACAATGGTGGACAGCGCATCTCCCTGTTTCACTCCCGACTGTACTTTGAAAGGCTCTGATAATTCATTTTGGATCGCAACAACAGACTTAGAGGAATTAAGTGTGGCAGCCACCAGGCGTACCAATTTGCTGGGTATGCCAAGAAGTAGCATATTGTGACGCATCAGCTTGCGATGTACACTGTCGAATGCTTGTTTAAAGTCCACGAACATGTGGTGCAGGTTCATGTTGTACTCGTAGGCTTTTTCAAGTATCTGCCTCATGAGGTGTACCTGATCAGTTGTACCGCGGTCAGGTCTAAAGCCACATTGGTATTCACCTAGTATTTCTTCCGAGTATTTTTTCATTCGCATATAAAGTACTGCAGAAAAGACTTTGTATGCTGCGGACAGTATCGTAATCCCTCTGTAGTTACTGCAGTCTTTTTTGTCGCCTTTCTTATAAATTGGCACAATAGTACCGAGGTTCCAATCTTCGGGTAGCCTTTCTTCATTCCATACCTTAGAGATCAGCAGATGCAGTCTTTCCTCAAGCGCAGGTCCTCCCGCCTTTAGAAGTTCTGAGGTGATAGTGTCACGGCCTGGTGCCTTGTTGTTCTTAAGACAGCGTATGGCGTGTTTGACTTCGCATAGTGTGGGCGCTTGTAGTTCCTGTTCCACATCAAAGTAGACTGGCGAATCAGCCGGTAAGGAGCTCTGGTCAGCATTAAGAAGCTCATCAAAGTATTCGCGCCAACGTTTAACTACCTCTGCTGTTTCAGTGCAGATATTACCCGCTTTATCGAGACACACACTATTTCTGGGCTGATAACCCTGACGCGTACTATTTATATTTTTGTAGAACGTTCTGCTTAGATTTCTTTCCCTGAGGTCGTCCAACTCTTTAAACTTTCTATTTTCGGCATCTTTCTTCTTCCTCTTAGCCATTTTTCTGCATCTTTCGCGTTCGCTCTTATAGATATCTCTATTTTCGGCGGTGTTATTTTGAAGTAATTTAAGTCTCGCATTGTTTTTGCTATCTAAAGCTCTTTTTAGTTCATCATCAAACCATTCTTTCCATTTAGACTTTTTTCTTTCCCCTATGACGCTCTCGGCCGCGGTAAGAGTCGCCTCCCTTAGGCTTTGCCAATCTTTTTCCACATCGTCAGTTGGAGGACTTTGGCTTAGCTTAGATGCCACTTCTTGTTTGTACAGATTCCTGGTGGTATTATCTTTTAACTTATCGGTGTCCCATTTGACGCGTTTTTCCCCCTTTTTGTCTTGTATCATACAAGTTTTATACTTTAGAGGTGCTACTACTAGGTAGTGGTCAGAGTCACAGTTGGCGCCTCTGTATACTCTTACATCCTGTATATTTGATAGCCGGCGTTTGCAAATAAGAATGTGATCAATTTGATTACAGTCAGTTCTACCTGGGATTTTCCATGTTCCTTTATGCTTATCTTTATGAGGAAATTTAGTGCCACATATGAACAGGTTGTTAGCGGCGGAAAAGTTGCACAGTCTTTCGCCATTCTCATTTGTCTCCTCATGCAAGGAATGTTTACCTATAACTTCAGCATATAAGTCCTCTCTTCCCACCTTTGCATTAAGGTCACCCAAAACTACCAGGGCATCATACTTCGGAACTTTATTGCATAGATTCTGTAATCCTTCATAGAAATAATCTTTTGCTTCAGTTACCTACTTACAGGGTCTAAATTTGTATTGGTTAGGTAGTCCTGTAAAAAACACATTATTTTTTTTAGCAGCCCATTGAGTGTAATATTGGGAGTCCCATTTTTCAGGCAATATTTAGGCCGCGGTTTGGCGATCGCGCGCACCAATTCCTATACTGTTATTAAATCGGTTACTGGTCCTGGCTTTTGGTGCTAGTCCAGCCCAGCCGACCAATATAAGTGTGACTTCATGATCTATACCAACAGTTCCTGATCACAGATATATTACGTTCGACTAAATATTGTGACTGATAACATAGTAATACCAGTCGTGTGATATGGCGATGACCGCTTTTCAATTACGCGGGTCAAACAGCGATCTTTTTATTACTATTTCAATTCGTGGATAGGTATACGTTGAGAGAAAGCATTTGTTATAGCCTAACTTTTGATTTATTGTAGTTTTATAATGTCTCAAGGTCACTATCTCACTAGCAGTATATTTTCAACTTCATTCTAATAGACTAGAAGCAGTTTTATGTAACTTTTTATAAACACCAGTTATCACTAGGGTTGCCAACTTTTTTCAAAGGAAATATAGTATTTTTCAAATTTTCGTTAAAAAAGATATAGTACACCCAAAAAAAAAATAGTACACTAGAGAAAAAGGTTAAAACGCATGCAAAGTTTGTTTAACTACACTTACCATAGTTTTAAAGAAGTGTCTAGTTGGTTACCGGTTATTAGAGTTTCATACTTTTAACTTATGCTTCACTTCTTCTTCAGAGCAAC
This sequence comes from Thaumatotibia leucotreta, assembly GCA_025490895.1. Lineage (NCBI taxonomy): Eukaryota > Metazoa > Arthropoda > Insecta > Lepidoptera > Tortricidae > Thaumatotibia > Thaumatotibia leucotreta. Next base: position 173,699 of record JALPQI010030667.1, on the reverse strand, counting down.
CAACTCCAACACATGCATAATAAGATTGGAGATAAAGAAAATGTATGAAATGTACTATGGGAAAGGCAGTAATGAATAAAACCTCATTTTAAACTATAATATACATATACACCATTTATTTCTATTTGTACTTAGTCCTTATGCTTATGATCCTTATCTTTACTGAGCTTTAAAGTTATACTTCTTTGTACCTTGTGCCAATTTAATCAATTTTTGTTTTTTAATAAAGGTGTTATATGAATCCTCACAATTAAATGATAAATTAATACAAATCAACAACACATTTTTGATTAATGATAGTTTTGCTCTGTTCCTCTCTTCACGCCACTTCAATTGCTTTACAGAAAAGATTATGTATAATGTATTCGAGTGCAAATTGTATTGCAAAATTTGTGACGCACAGACACGAGACGCATATTATTTTTTTACCAGTACAAAGCATAAGGACCCCTCAAAATATAGTATTTTTGCATACTATATATTTTTCCAACAGTATATAGTACGGAGGGCTGAAATATAGTACAATACTATATTATATAGTACGGTTGGCAACCCTAGTTATCACATACATTGCTATACTCTAATAATAGTAGATACCTACGTAAGTCTTGTTCGTAATATTGTATTGGAATTTTATACTTACCTACTTTTCATGGATAACATATGTATTTGCGAGTAAAGTTCCCACAGAGATAATAATAGGTTCCTGCGGGTCTGATTATTCTTCTGCATGACGTCACAGAGGAAAGTAACTTTCCGCTACACTAGAGTATTTATTTAATACTTTGACAATTGTATACATATATTGGTAAGTTAGTGGGTTTCTGTAAGTACCATCCTTAGAATCCCTTCCAGTAGAACCTAAGAATCCAAATGCAAGGAAATATAGTGCTTAACTTGTTTGTCATAGCTTTATATCCGTGACGTGACAGTACAGTACCCAGTACTTATGTATAACGCAATATTCAAAGTTTTATAATTTTTGACAATATAAAAGGACCTACCCTTACTAGAGCTCACTTACCAAGGAAAGTTGTAAAACAATTTTATGTACGAAACATTAAAATAATGTTTTATGCGATTTATTGCTGGCAGCGAGGAAGTCAATTAATCTGAAACAGAGTAAGTACAACTGGGGGAACTACCCCTTTTAAAATATCACGACCAATATAATTATGTATAGGTAATACTAGACTACGCAATTGTGTTGTTTTCCTGCCGGTGACTAAGGTTGCCAACACTGAAAAAAGATATAACGGTGTGCTACCATCATGGCCCAGACTTTTATATAAATAGATAATAATAATAATACGCATTACTGGCAACCGTTTTCAAGTATTAAGACTTGACAATATATCTAAATATTTAAATTTTACTAATTTTATTTTCTTCGAACGATCAATGTAACGCGTGTCCTGCTTAGTTGTCAAACACTGCGAGTGGTTCCGGACTGTCATTGTCAAGCGCTAATTAACGATTTATTTTGAAGTAAATACATTGTTTCTCACTGAGCTTTTCTTAGAAAACTGATTAGTGATTACGTTTGAAATTAGATTTTTTAATCGAATAATGCTCACGGTTTGGCTAAAGGCTAAGTCTGCATCTCGATCCTCCGTTTCCGATGGTTTCAGTAAAAACCTGCATCATGTTAACTTAACACGTTCGCCTCCGGTACTGTTTCACTAAGTGCTTATACTATGCCGATCGAAATTATCTGATAGAAATCCTATGCCAGTGACACGCATGTGTGACCGAAAAGATTGTACTCCTATGCCGGTGACACAGCACTATGTCAAAAACGTTCGTATTTCGATGCTGCACTGGCATAGGAGTGAGAACTTGATTAATGCTAGTGGCATAAGAATAAGATTACTTTGATCACGTATGTGTGTCACTGGCATAGGAGTACAGTTTCTTCGGTCACATATGTGTGTCACCGGCGTCGAACGTGTTAATACAATGTATAGACAACGGCAGACCCACGGAATATATCATAGTATTCATAATACCCTTTTCAATTTTGTTGTTTTTTTGACAACGTTGCGTTGAGGTTGCCAGCGTACGCATATATTTTGTCTAGGGTAGCTCTGTATACATAACAATAATCCTTACGGTAAAAAAACTTGGCCCTGGAATCGTAATCACTCCGAATTGAGATTGTGTGTGTAGGAGATGTTATTCAATGTATGCGAATTGCGAAGTTGATTGGGGAATTATACACGAGATCTGGAAATCTCATTGCATTATGCTCCTAAATATAGGGATAAGAGATTAAGGGCTGATTTTTCAATCCTCAGTTAAAAGTATCCGTCAGTTAAAAGTATTACCATCCTTATCGCTGGTCATCAGTCAAAAAAGGATAGAGCTAACATTTATTTGACAGTTACTGTTATCTGGGGATTGAAAAATCAGTACTAAGTGTATAAAATTTCCACTGTAGACTTATCTTTCTATTTTATGCAATTTTTTTTCAGAAATCATCTCGGTCTCGGAATGTAGCAAAGAGATACCTACTTTGTGAAAGCAAAGAATGGGCGTTATTGCGATACTTTACATGTCACGAAGTTTGTAATAAATTGTATCCAGTGTGAACTAAAGACATTTCACCACGGATTACAAAAAACCGGTCAAGTGCGAGTTGGATTCGAGCACGAAAGGTTACGTACCATTATCAATTTATTATAAAAACGGCAAAAATAAACGAGTAAAATAATCACGTTTGTTGTATGGGAGCCCCCTTAAATATTCTACTATTTAGTATTTTGTTGTTATAGCACTCACAGAATTAGTATTCTGCATTTGTGAAAATTTCGACTAACTATCATGGTTCACGAGATACAGCGGTGTCAGGCAAACAGACAGCGGAGCCTTAGTAATAGAGTCCTGTTTTACCCTTTGGGCCATGACAGTAAGAGCTAAATATTATGTTTTAATTTAAAAGTGTATAGCATACATTTATATTTTTAGACTTATCGTCGATAAATGATAAAAAGTGTAGGTGTCCATATACAAAGGACATACTTTTTTACCTTATGATAACATCATACATATTTTGGCTCCAACTATTATTGTTCTGCTATAATTCTAAGCCGCTAGTTCGTATTTAGTTTACGGGTAGATAGGTTTATTAACTATAACACAATATTCTAAAGTATAGGACTGTGTACTTAATCATTATACGATGTGTACACAGCTAAAGGGTTTTATTGCTGAAAATTGCGTATTCCAAGTTTCCAGCTTAATATTTTAAGTAACCTTACCCCTGCTAATCGATTCGCCAATTGCGACTCGTAGTTTCTTCTATTACTCAAAGTGTCACTTCGTTTAATTAAGTTAATTAAAGGGCCAACGTGTACAAATAAAGTGTCAATATTGCGGGTAGGGAAGAATGCAGTACGACCTTCGCTGGCTTTGCGGCCACACGTGAGGCGGGTCGCAGTATTTCATTTGTATCAACACTTGGGACGCCCAGCGTCTGCGATGTACGGGATTCTATTGGAGAACATACGCTATTTCGTTTCGGTGAGTTCAATTCTGCTTTTCTAGATTACATTTCTAGTGTCAAACGTTAGGCAAACTCCAAGGATGTTTTCTTAGAGATATATTGAACATACGACGGATACTTGGGATAATTTACTTTTTTATCGTTGATTCTCTACGTAAGTATTCGTACATTTTTTATGTTAAATTTACCGTGATTTACTACAACATAATTTGATAACCTGTGACTATTGGTCGAAATACGGTGTTCAGACGGCTTCATACAAAAATCCTAGATGTTCATGCTCGCTCAGTTACGTAGTGCTCCAAAGGACTCGGGCCTTTTAGCAATTAGTTATTCTGTGCACGTTATCACTTTTAGATTTTCACGCCTATAAGGCTAAAAGCATCTCAGGAGCCTAGACTTCCGAAGCCAATTTTGGCTGAATTTATTTCCATAAAACCCGTGGTGCTATCTATACAAATCTCACATCACAACGCATTCGCATTGTTCATGTAACGACAAAACTTTGACTACAATATGGCCCCATTGGGATTTGCATCTGCGATCTTTAGTTTCGCAAGAGCTCTAACCAACTTTATTAGTTCAGCAAGCAGATGTTTCTGCATAATATAATGCTACAGTCAAATAAATTCAATCACACGACCATGAGTGCTTTAAGGTATGAACATTCTGCAACTCAATTAAGCTCGATGGTAATAACCCGAATAGGCAATAGAGTCGCGTCCTTCGAAGGGCGCAGCTCGCAGTTGCTAATTGGCCCCAATGCGTTTCACCGAACCAATTCAACGCATTCTCCGGCCGGCCATCCGGGGACTTCACTGCCGCTAGGAGGCCAATATTATTATCGTAATAGGGGTCATTAAAAAAAATCAAAAACATAGTTGTAGGTAAAAAGTTACTCCTATTGTTTGTTTGTTGTTATTGTCACCTGACCATAAATGCGTTTGTTTTGTTTGTGTTCGCATTTAAGTTTAAACACGTGTATGTTGTATGTGTGTGTGTTTTTAATAGGTCACTACTAAATACGAGTACATACAACGGGTCACTTACTTCAGTTTTTTACCTATAACGACCTAGAGATTTCGTTAAATACTTCGTAGAACGTGTAAAAGTGGCCAAATAGTTCGGCACACTTGTAACATAGGGCTTCCTAGCTCAGGACACAGGGTCGTGATATTACTGAAATGTTGTTTTAGTACAATAAACTTTTTTTTTTCGTTTTCATTTTTCACTTTACTAAATATTTAATAGTGCATTTTAACAAATTACTAGCCGACTAGCTATTAGCCAATGATATTGCTTAAATTGTATAGTTGGTGGTTCAGTAATGTATATTTAATCATAGTCTTATTTTGATGAAATGAAAAATCAGTGTGTTTACAGTATTTTCTATGAAAAATTATACCCGTATTCTTCGACCGAGGGTGTATTAGGCGAAGTGGCGCGATTTTGGTACATAGGTACCTATGTAAATGCTGAAAATGTCGTAGCATTTTTCAGCTGTCTTATAATCCACTTTTCCCTCGCTTCTGGACTTATCTGAGGCCCTCGGCCCTCGTGACACTTAAAGTGCGAGAAATAAATAGGTACCTACACACTGTGAATTTGGCAGGGTATTACTTCGACGCAAATCTCAATTTTCGCAAATCTTCGTGGTAGGTAGCCCGTTTCACAGATAGGTAAGTTCGCTCTTCACAGGGTTGACTTGAAAGGTCGGTATTGTTTATTCACAGTGAACGATGTTACATTATTAAAAATAACAATATTTGCAAACCCACTCCAAACACAAATTTAGTAATCAAAAACAATTTATATCTATTTATTTGATGTTCCCAAACTGGACTTCAGGTTTGGAGTCCTCGTGTCGATTCTCACATTAAGGTGGTTCAGTAATAAATAAATATCTTGGGACATCTTACACAAATCAACCTAGTCCCACGGTAAGCTCAATTGGGTATTTCTCAGAGCGTAAACGGACATCACATTCATCTGGTCACGTTTTTTTGAAAGTGGCTGCATCATTTGATACCATTTTCGGTCGTCAGATACAGCACCCGTTTCTCTATAAGACAACCAAAACCAACCTCAAATCATTCAGCCACTTCCAAAAAAACGTGACCAGACGAATGAGATGTCCGTTTATGCTCTGAGAAATGCCCAATTAAGGCTTGTGATGTGGGTACCAGGCGACGATATAGGTATATAATAGATAGATACATATAGATACCTACTTAAATACATAGACAGCCATGACCAAGGTACAAATATTTGTGATAAATAAATACACAAATAATGCCCTCGCCGGGATTCGAACCCGGAACCTCCAGCTTCGTAGGCAGGGTCACTACCAACTAGGCTACGGAGGCTAACAAGTAATATACCAAACGAGCGAATGTTCATTCTATCCCCCACTTTACGAAATTCGTTCATTATACAAAACGTAATTAGCCGAAATTTGTTGACTTCGTAGAGTGGGGTATAGAATGAGCATTCGCTCGTTTGGTGTAAATCTACCTTTATATGCCGTCGCGCCACGTTCCGTCAAAGTGGGCGGAAAGTTCAGCAAGAGCGAATTAAATAAGGGCGTAGCACAGTTTGAGTTTATTTACATTTTTTTTCCTAAAACCAGCAATTGTTTTGAGTGATTTCGCTGGTGTGAGCGGCTTCGCACGTGATTCGTGCACTAAATTTAAATAGTTTTGCTCAGTCCCTTTCAGTTGTCGTTCCAGGAAATAATGCTCATTTCCCGGGGTCCATACACGGTATACACGGTGAAATTGTAATGGTTGTAATCCATTTAAGGGCATGTTCAGTTAGGATAGGTTATCGTGTTCCGGTCAGGAAAAAAGCGGCAGACCATCACCAAAGAAAATTTAATGATTTTTTCACGTGAAACAAAAATTCTTCTATTTAACCGAATTGGTGAACAAGCTCTTAAACGAAGAATAACCATTAAAATTTCACCTTGTATGTTAGGTTACATTAATATAACTATTTTAGTATCACAACTTTTGACCGAGATAAATCTACTGTTGGTAACCACAACCTATAAATGTGATGTATGTCGGAATTAAATAAGTGGACAACCGAAGTTTATCGTTATAATTTTCATTCAAGTTAAGATAAATTATTGTCATCATGTTTCACCAGTATCTAAATCACGAGCACGCGATGGTATCAATTACATAGGTAATTGTTGCAATAAGCGACGCCTCTAGGCGCCACTTATTGTCTATCTCACTGCAGTGGTCTCATATATCTCATAGTCATACTTTTAAACCAAGGATATCAATTTCAATAGGTTCCGCTTGTATGATGGAATATGCAAACACTTTATAAATACTGTAACACCCTTCCTCATTTATTTATTTAAAGAAGTTACAAACAGTTGCTTGACAATAATTCTGAAAATATTGTATACAATTTAAACCTGGACTTAGCTTACTTTATCCATGAAGTTTCTTAATTGGAATTAAAATTTACTTTCTTTTTACTTCTTTGTCAGCCTCAGTAGCCTGCGTACGAAGCTGCAAGTTCCGGGGGCATTATTTGTGTGTATTTATCACAAATATTTGTTCCTTGGACATGGTTGGTTAAAGGAATAAATTTATGTGGTTAAACAATTACGATGGGTACAACTAATCTTAACCATATCCTAACATTAAATCTATCTACTAGGGGTGATCCTAAAGTAATAATAATCGGTATTACTGAATACCGATATGAGTGTTCTACAACTTTCATTACTGAAATTGGATATTTTGAAGTTTCTCCATGTATTGTATATACCTATATTTTTTTTTATTTTAATTATGTTTGGAAATAAAATATTACATAAAAACATCACAAAATTTTATCATTTGTGCATAAATTTAATAGAGCATTAATTTGAAAGTTAGCAATAAAAATTTCAAAAGCCATGTTTGGCCTTTAATTTACAGCAAATAATAGTCGGCTGTGATTTCCCAAGTTTTAACAGCAGTCTCTGAAATTTGAAGTTCCGGGTCTGCTTATCTAAAATCAATATGGATATTTATTAAAAATCTACGATAGCAGATTTTTTTGTAAATCTTCGAAGACGAGAACATTAGGTACCCAAAAACAACTTTTTTTTTTTCAAGAATAGGTACAATTTTTTTTTTAATGATATGTACAAATGTGTATTATATATCTAGACTAGATCAATGAAAATGAACCCAGGATTCATTATTCGTCAAAATATATTTGGTGCCATCTTAAAAGCCGAAGCTACAGGTCTTTTAAAATGTACTTAAAATTAGATTTATTTTACCGATGTTATTAAGTAGGTACTCGACACTGCTGTTTATTATGAACTATAAATGGAAAATAAATGAATGTCGTTAAAATTTTATTTATTAATTTTAATTATAAAGAGTGATACTATATTACCATAGTTAAAAAAATATTATTATTTTATTCTGACATATCGACTATCATTACTTTTGGGTCCCCCCTCGTATTATATAAGTATAAACATATATTGTCGCCTGGTACCCACATGACACCACTTTGTCAGTGTAATTATTGTGTATGTTTGTACCAAATTGCAAATATTTTTGTACTAATGGTCACTTAGCTATGCTGCGTACAGAGAGACAGACAGACGTTTACTACGCAACCCTAAAAAACACCATGTATTCGTTTTTCTTCGCTAATAAAATAGACAATTCGTTCTAAATACAGAAATCATGATAAACGTTATTTTGTAGGTATCATTGTTGAGAATAGTCAATAGGAGAGGCCTACGTCCAGCAGTGGACTATCATAGGCTGATGATGATGATGATGATGATGATTGTTGAGAAAGTATTCGGTCTTTACCGTAACTTTAGGATCGACAATAGCACATTTCGATGCAGTATCGAACGACTTTTTTTATAACAAGTGCCTTAAAAAGAGAAATTTACGTACGCGAAGCGTGCGCAAAGTTTACTTTTCCGCACTAGTTAGAAAAATATATTCATTTAGTTTAGGAAGAAAGACTATTCGAAATACCCAGATGCGCACATTTTAGAGTTTCAACTTGTCCCAACTACTTAGTGTGGTGAATAAACCTGCATCAGATATACTTACTATAGTAGTACCAAACCAACGTGATATTACTTATTCCGTCCCTCGAAGCACTATTTCAAAAATGTTCTCGAATTTCTCTCGGCCTTGTAGGCATTCTTTATTACCGGGCTGCCTGTCGCGAGGCTCGCGTCGGATGGCGGATTTATAGGATACCTACTAGTCTTTTGTAAAACGAGGATTTTATAGACTTTTAATTATATCCTTTGCTTACGAAACAAAGGATAAAATTAAATTATAGGAGAAAAGTAATGGCCAACTTGATCTCTTAGGGATTTCTCTACCTAAGTGCCATTGAAGCTATCAAAATGAAGGAATTGTTCATTTATGGCCCTGTGTTTATGTCGGTCACTATTATACGTCATACTTCAGATTCAGTTTAGGTTCGGCCTGTCAGTTTTTGACAGTTATTCTATGGAACTGACACATCGCGATTTAGATTTGGTCCTAAACTGAATCGCTTTAGTAGATCGTGGTAGGCCCCCGCTCGAAACTAATCTGTTATCCCTTATAATAAGTGGCGTACTCCAATGATGTTGGTAAAATTATCATCATCATCATCATCATATCAGCCGAAAGACGTCCACTGCTGAACATAGGCCTCCCCCAAAGATTGCCACAATGACCGGTCCTGCGCCACCCGCATCCAGCGGACTCCTGCGACCTTCACCAGGTCATCGGTCCACCTTGTGGGGGGCCTACCCACGCTACGCCTTCCGGTACGTGGCCGCCACTCAAGAACCTTCCCGCCCCAACGGCCATCGGTTCTACGCGCAATGTGCCCCGCCCACTGCCACTTCAGTTTAGCGATTCGGAGAGCTATTTCGGTTACTTTGGTTCTGCTGCGGATGGTCTCATTTTTAATCCGATCACGCAGAGAGACTCCTAGCATAGCCCTCTCCATTGCCCTTTGGGTGACTTTGAGCCTTCTTATGAGGCCCATTGTAAGCGGCCACGTTTCAGTACCGTATGTCATCACTGGCAACACACACTGATTAAAGACTTTCGTCTTCAAACACTGCGGAATATTGGACGAAAATATGTGTCGTAGCTTCCCGAACGCTGCCCAACCGAGTCGGATTCGACGATTGACCTCTTTCTCGAAGTTGGACCTACCTAACTGAATAGTTTGCCCTAGGTATATATATTCGTCTACAACTTCGAGTGTAAAGTCTCCGATTATTACGGGAGTTGGTGCTACATGGGAATTCGACATGATTTTCGTCTTATCCATGTTCATCCTAAGACCAACTCGCTCGGAGGCTTTACTGAGGTCAACGAGCATAGTACTTAAGTCCTCCAAGGTCTCAGCCAAGACTACTATATCGTCAGCGAATCGAAGGTGAGTGAGGTACTCGCCGTTTATGTTGATACCCAGCCTTCTCCAGTCCAGAGTCTTAAAGACATCCTCCAGTGCAGCGGTAAACAGCTTAGGGGAGATGACATCTCCTTGCCTAACTCCCCGCTGCAGCAGAATAGGTTTCGAGCTCTGGTCTTGGAGTCGGACTGACATTGTGGCGCTCTCGTATAAACACTTCAACACCTCGATATAGCGGTAGTCGACTTGGCACCTTGGTAAAATTATATATCTACTAAAATGTTATTGAAGATAGCGATATCCCGTACAGCCCGTTGGAGTTATTCCCACCTGTTACCACCCATCTGACGCCAGTGGTAACAACTGGAAACAGGATGCTTAATTGCTTAGCCAAGTTGCCAATCGCTAACGCTTAGTAGCGTATCGTAGTTTTCCCTCTCTATCACTCTTTCGTATTAGTGCAACAAAGACAGTTAGCTTCCTTTCGCTTGCGATTGACGATTAAGCGTTAGCGATTGGCAACTTGTCTAAGCACCCAGGTGGGATTAACCCGCCCGTTGGCTCCGCAGAAAAACAGCCGTTCGCGTCTTCTGTGCAACTTGTTGAGTGGCATGGAACCTAATCTTGGCTTCACATCACAATAAACCTTGTTTAACTTTGATCTTAGTAATTTGGTATTCTGTAATTTTTTTTTCATCTAAGAGCTTGTTTTTTATATCTACCAAATAACCATGTCATCGTTGTTTTATGTTTACGTTATACCTAAATCCAAAATGACTTTCCAGGTATGCACTACTCAAAACCCTTTTTCCTGACCCTGAAAAAAATTTGTATCTGCCTACTTGAAGGTAGATTCAGTCATCTGATATTTCAAGAATAAGCACAGTGAAACTTTACCCCACACCCCACCTAACATTATGCATTTACTTTTAATTAATCACGCACATCAAGAACGTAATAATACTAGTAATTAATATAAATTCGGCAATAATGATGCAGGTAAGTACCCACCATTATCTGGCTCAACCATGAGCTCGCCACGATCATGTCAAATATGAGTAACCGCCATGATTCATTTCACTTCGCTTCATTAGGTAGAGCGATAAGACGTCTTCTCAAGTCAGCATGACTTTCCGAAATAGGTTAATTCTTTCACTAGGTATATCTGTTATAATAAATATCATATAGGAAAACCAAACGGGAAATTTTATTATATTTGCATAAATCCGGCTAAAATAATGACAGAAACAGTCCACTAAGTTCGTTCCACTCACGAAGACGTGCAAATTTGTCGAAACTACTTAATAATTGTGCTTTTAATGGTAGGTATGATGATACGAAAGCCAAGTAATCATTTGAAAACAAAATTGGCATGCGCCCTAAAGATAAAATGTCTCTGAACATGTGAGAACTAAAAGTCAAAGTTTAAAATATTAATTAATTACCAACTATAACTATACCGTTTGTCAGTAAAAAAAAAACAAACCTAAAAACTCGCAATATTTCATAATCACGCACTTTCAGAACATAATTCTGGTTGTATCACCTTCAACCTTGAGTTCACGTACATTTTTAATTAAAAATATATCTGCGAAAGTGTTGCACTAAAAATTCTTTAAAATAAAACTTATAACATAACCCAACAAAATACATTAGATATTCGAGTTTTTAACTGACTAGGAAAAAACGAATATTCAAATAGTAGTTTACCTATCTGAATCGAGAACTGTCTCAGTCTTCAACCTCGTAGCCTCAGGCCTACTTAAGAATCATAATTTATTTACTCGTAATAATTAATTATTTCAAACGTAATGCATTTGCGCATCCCACTGTACTTAAACATACCCCTTAAGCATCCTTGAAGCATTAAATCAAAAACGCTTAAGTGTTCAAAAATCAGATCCTTATTTGTAGCGCTAAGCACAGGCTGTCTACAGACTCTACAGAGTCCGTAGCGGCGCGTCAGTGGCCGCGCGAGAGCCTTGCAGGCTACACGGCTCGGGTCGAACAGCCTTAACTTAGTGGAAAACTCCGACCCCGTAGTGATATCTACTTCGCTCGGTTTCCGGAAGGCTCAGTAGGAAGCAAAGATAGCACGTTATATTTTAATAAATTATTTCAATATTGTCTTCATTTGAACTTTTTATAGTTAAGTGCTAATTGTAATTACTTAAAAATAGTTATCTATTTAAAAATATTGAATTTTTATAAAGTCACTTAAACGGTCATATAATTATGATTGCCATGTTATACCATGTCATGAAAAGAAGTTGAATCGAGCCGCCTAAGTTTATCCTCAGCTTACGTCGTTCAACGCGGGTCGCTTGTCGTTCAACGAGTTTTAAATATTAGATGCTATTGAATTATTTAGTCGCTTTAAATTCGCTGTAATAATAAATCCATATTATTACTTAAAGGCGGTATTAAGTAGAAGGGCACCAAAACAAAATACAGTAACGGCTATAAAACCATAATGTTGAGTTCCCTTTTCATCGTCAAGTAGATACCGATCTCTCAGAATCGCGTAAAATTTCAGTAACCCCGATTTTGAGCCATATCTTTTGTATTAAAAGGCATTGCTATCTCGACAATTTATTTTATAAACTCGCTGTTTTAATTTAAGTCCTCGTCACTCGTTAGTTCATTTTGTAATAAATTATTTTGTTTCGCCTATTTCAAGTGTTTTCTTCATATCAGATAAATCAGCTCATCAATTTTATCGCCATGTGTTTTCAACTTTTCAATTAAAGTTTACTACTACTATACTAAAACCCCGTCAACGAAGGTGCACCTATTTGCGGGCCGGAGCCTGAAGTCGCCATGTACGGCTGGTTGCTGGAAAGCGTGCAGCACTACATTGTGGTAAGCTCGCAACCCAGCGATTCTTCTGTAGTAACATATCTGCTAGAAAATCAAATTAAATGTCAATCTTATTTATTTATGAAATGTAAATATCAATGATCACTATTTTCCACTATAGTTTAGTTCAATAAAACAAGGAATAATGAAATCAATAAAATAATGAAGATTAGGTAACAATAGGTATGAGCAAAGGTAAAAATGAAAATATTCACCTTCCCTTTTATATTTTACCGTGGTTGTAACGCTCATATTTCACGAACAATCAGTCATGCTCCTGTTACCTTAAAGAACCATTAACAATATACCTAGGCACTACCATGAGCTCAGGATAGTGCCTATATTGTTAATTTAATTTCTAGTGAACTAGGTAGCTACCTAGTTCACTAGAACTTACATTTTAAAACTATTTCATATTCTGTTTTTTTTTCTATAATGTACCATAACTATCTTTTTTTTTAGGAACTGTAGTCTTTATTACAATTACAATACTATAAAGACTACAATTGTAATTGTAATAATGATAATTATTATTAAACTTTATCGATACGATCAAATGTAGCAGAATAATTTTAACTATCGCTAGAAAGGTATCCGGTCAACGGTCAACCACATCAAAAGAGCATGCAACTGTAGAAAATAGAGGCCAAGAAAATGTCGGTCCATGTTTATTGTAGGTTAGGTTTCCGAAGTTAATCACCCGATGCAGATTCATCAGATCTTCTACATCTTCTACAACTTCTACTCGTTATATTATCATTCAATTAGTACATATCTTACTAACAAATTTTGGTAATTAGTAGGTAGGCAGGAATTCGTATTTAATTTCAAGTGCACTAAGTATGTTCTAGATTTGTTATCTTATCTATTTCTTGACCCTGTGAGTTGAAAGTTACAGAAGGGCCCCTCCCTTCTGATGACGACGGCACGGAGATGAGCGATGGCACAATTTTGACAATGTATTTAAAATCCACCTGTATTCTAAATCTCAATGTATGGTTTTTGAGTAAACGAACAGTGATATACGGACAGACAGAGGCGAACTAGTCGATACTACTAGTAAGGTTTCAGTTTTGCTATTTTGTCTAGGGATCCCTAAAATAATCGTTAATGTTTAAGCCGTTATTTTTCTTTATAAATAAATTATAGTTTGTACTTCATAGTCATACTGATAATATATATCTACAATATACAGGTTATTAGCATATAATTATAATATGACTTGAGTGACTTGACTCAGTTATGTAAAAAGTACGTATAGGCGTCGTGTTTGCTTCAATCTTCAATGTAACTTGATAAGGACTGAACTTAACCCATAATTTGGATGTACCTGATTTCGTAATGGCCCTTTTAAGTCTCCTTCAAGGTGAAGGTTAACCAAACTCAATTAAACTGAACATAACTTACCCTCCCCCACTCCAGGAAAAGGGTAAACTGTCGAGATTGCTTCTCGACCGTCTACACCCACTTGTCGGTACTCGGGCAATACCCAAGAAGATAATAAATTTATATTTTGGTAGGAACGTGATGTGACCTACGTACCTACACAATTACGTTGATCAAAGCCTCTCCCTGTGAAGAACCACAATATTTCTGTAATTTTATTAAAAGTTTTACTAAATAACCTATTTGTACATGCACAAAAGTATGTTTTTTTATCCACTATATAGGTAAATATCTCTAAAAATAGTAAGTTAACTTTAAAGTGATATTACTCTTTTATTACATACTTATTAGTAATGTATTACTCCAAACGCGTTTGACTAATAATTGAGTAGATATTATGCGTTTCTACGGAAATTAATCGTGGTTCGTAAAGAACATAGTCAAATGCAATTCTTCGTCTTGCTGGTACCATCTCTAAATCGAAGCATTTACGTTTTAAACCGTTTTTATACTATGTCCGCGACCGCCTATGAAATTTATCACGGATAATTTGAATTACTTACATCTACCGCGCTATTCTTGTTGCATAATGTTCCTATTGTCTGATTAAAAATAGACTCCTAATTTTGGGGTGTCACGTGTTTGTTTCGATTTTCAAATTGTTGCCAAATAATGCTCTCTATTCCATGCCAAGCAGAATCGCTTTTCCACCGAAGAAATGTACAGGTAGAGCTAGTACTTACTGTGGAAGCATCGGATAGAGACACAATCCATTAATGTTTTGACAACCTAGATATGTGAGCGTGATATGGGTACAATACAAAACGTGTACCTACGTCCCGATGATGTACACTTACATTTTTCATGTTGCTTTCTATTACGTTTGTATGTCCTTAGTAAATTTCCAGGTAAATAACGATGATGCCAAACTTAGCTTAAAATATTATTAAGCTGTCAATAAAATGGCAGTGTCCGCGTTGTTGGCCGTGTGGTGACGGCAGTAAGAATACATTTGTCACCACCCCACCTCCTCCTGCGGGTGTCATAAGAGTCGACTAAGGGATTGAAGTGTCACTGACCATTATTTGATAAAAGATTGATGATGGGCAGCAGCGTCATCACATCATAGTGGACACATTACTGCGATCACCAATCCGCTTGCCCAGCGTGGCGATTATGGGTATTTACCTCTTAATGCGTCTAAACGCATAGTTAATAGGAGAGACATACGTCCAGCAGTGGACTACATTTATTTATTTATTAAAACAATAGTTTACACGACATTAGAGTAGAACACCAATGCGTCATGAAACTAAAATTATACAATAAAAAAAAATACAATACAGATACAAAATAGAATATAGAAATAAAAAAAACACATTAATTAGATTTAGGCGACATATCATAGGCTGATGATATTGTCAATAAAATACATAACATAACATGTAAATTCAATTGTGCTTGTGAGTATCAAAAGCTATCCCTGTGATATTCAATTACCTACGTGGTTCACAATTATTAAAAATGACAGAGCTCATTAATATTCTTACCACGCAACCGCCAACCCCGAAAACAATTTTCTTAGCATAGCCCCAGCGCCTAAGGTGCTTTTTATATAATATTCGAAACGTATTTTTATCGTTATATTGTTTCGGTCCCCAGCAAGAATGCGGAGAGGAGATATGGGAGACCATACTGCGAGAAGCCGGCGCGAGGAATACGGTGTTCAGCGCTACTCAGGTACCGGATACCCATTTGGACCATTATTGTTAGAAGCTGGACCACTGGACCAAGTTTTAGAAATCAATATTCTATGGATATCTATCTATTTACTGAGAAAAATATTTAACCGAACTACTTCACTCAATCCAGCAATAGCCAAACCTAATCTTAATTTGATAAGGCATTAAGTAAACTTAATTTAATCTACTAATTAATAAACTGATCGATTTGATATAACGTTTTTGGTAAAATATGTTACCAAAAGTTATGTCGTCACTTTTTTTAGTAAGATACACAAAAAAATTATTTTCATTTAATGAACCAATTTCTTTAGTATTTTATTCAATATTTTGTTACTGGTAGGTCGAGGGTAGGAAGCTTGGTAGGTACATATCATTTATTTAATTAATTTTATTGCTAGTTTCTCATATGTATCTAGGCATGCATCGTATGCAGTACAAATTCATACACTTTAATGTTATATGCCAAATACATGATACATGATCTTTCAGCAATACCCAGATGCTCTGATGCTGAGGTTGGCTAGTGCCCTGGCGCGGCTGGTGGGCGACGACCCGGGTACCGCCACCACCGCAACCGCCGCCGCCCCCGGCAGCCCCGCGCCCCGCAAGCCCTCCCTCAAGTCCCGGCCATCCTGGCGAAGCGCCTCCCTCCACAACGACAACAGAAACACTAATTTCAAATGCCCCTTCACCGCTACAAACGCTCTGACTGCGGCCACAAAAAAAGAAATCGAAGCCTACAACTCACAAGAAGAAATCAGAACTCACACGTCTGCAGATAAAATTTATCAAAAAGACGAGCTCAACAATTTAAAGGACATTACAAACAGTTGTCAGGAAATCGTCAAGTATAACAGGAGGAGCTTGGGTTTCAAACTAGAAGATAACAAGACTTTCCCATGTGTCCCTTCAACTTCAGCTGAAGTTACCACCAAAACAAGCCCTCAAGACAAAGAAGAATCTGCTGACTCGCTACCGACCTCACCGGTGTCTGAAAGTGGAAAGAAGACTAGACCCATTCGTAAGAGTAGTATCACTGTGGCTTCAGACGTGTTCCGGCGCCGCGACAGCTCGGCAAAGCCCAGCGCGAGGATGAACCTTGGTCTTATCCGAGAGGGTCAGCTGCCTGGCATGCAAGAGAAATTTGGAACTCCGGAGAAAGTTATGCATTTCTTTGGGAGGTGCTTTGTGAAGTTCTTCAGTAAATATGAGTAAGCTATAGATACTATACTATATAATAAATAGGTATCGGCCTACTTTTTATTCAGTGAAAAATACTTAATCATTTTGAGCTTTATCAAAGACAAAGTTTATATACCACTGAGTTCAGCATCTGTCTGTCGGCCTTGAGAAACTTTTTCCATTACCGTGTCAGTCCTTGATAAAATCTCCGCGTATTTTGACGCTATGGGAAACAACTTCGCGAATCATTTATCAAAGTGAGCCCATACGGAACACGTGTCGGCTTGATCGCCCGTCGGCGCGCCGTTCGGGTCGTTGGCGCGAACATAATGCTCACAGGGTTTAATTCGCTAATTTGTCTACAAGCTGACCCGTTATTTATTGCTTACTTTTAGCAGTCGACCCAAATATAAATGACATTTTTAGTAATACTAATATCATAATAACCACGAAAACACGAAGGCTGTTCACTGAAAAAATTAACGGTTTCCATACATTTTATACTTAATTGTTGCGAATCCGGGACACGGCCGAGTTCGGGTCTATAAACATCAAAATATAATAAAATAGATAATAAAAGTTACTTGGCTAGCAATTTTATTGTTTTATAGCTAGGTAGTAAAAACACAATTTTACTAGTGGCTATACACTGATGACATCTTATTCAAACATCAGAATGATAATAGGAGGGGGGAGTTTAAAAAAAAATCCAGTACGGGTAGGTAACATCATCAGATGTCGCCAATATGCGCTGCGAGACATATTTATCCTTAAAATATTATATTAAAATAATTAC
The DNA here is from genome assembly GCA_025490895.1 of Thaumatotibia leucotreta. Lineage (NCBI taxonomy): Eukaryota > Metazoa > Arthropoda > Insecta > Lepidoptera > Tortricidae > Thaumatotibia > Thaumatotibia leucotreta. Next base: position 155,818 of record JALPQI010030667.1, on the reverse strand, counting down.
CTAGATAGGTACCTAGACAATTAAGTAAGGTAATTGAAATTATCAACCAAAAACATTGTCTCTCATCCATAAGAGCGGTTCCTAATTTTATTTCTCTCTGAACAACCGGGAAGCCGTTGTAAACAGCACTTAAATTTTCGTAATACGTTGGGTAAGGTACGATACAATTATATTATATATCGGGATAAGACGACATTTTACTGTTAATGCGGGTTTTTGATTGATTATTTCCGTCAAAAAAGTATACACCTACAAAGTTAAATGTATTTCCCTGTACTTTCGTCACGTATGTATCTTCAGATACGACCAGATGATCCGCGCGACGGGACGCTACTTCTGTACGTTCCTGCAGTCGGTGGACAACATCCATCAGCGCATGCAGTTCACGTTCCCGCGCATGCGCTCGCCGAGCATGCAGCTGACGCGCGCGCATCGCCACGGCGCCGAACTCGTCTATAGCAGCACGCGCACCGGGTTTACGCACTATTTGATGGGTACGTACAGATCTCATTAACGTAAACGGAACGAGCCAGGTCAAGCTAGTATACCTACTTCTGCGCTCTGGCTTCATGTTTCGACTAAAACACAAAGCGGACCACCAGGCATCGACCTGCGGCGTCTATCTACAGTGACGGACACTACACTACGATCATTTTGTAAAAAGTAAGTAACCTCCTTACTCGTATTCTCAATAACATACAATATTCGTACCTCTACCAATATCACATTCTCAATTTATGTTTTGTCCCTATTCACTAAATGCAAATGACAAAGTAACAAATCAGAATAAAAATTTAATTTAGACCGTTCATTTAAAGTGACCGTTTGTTTCATAACTAAATAAATAAGTAATAACCGCATAACTGTTTTGAGTATGGTTGAATTAATGCTACATATTAATTACAGCACACGTATTATTACAACGTATGGAGAATTCACTGCGTCTAGTTAGTTGTATCATTTGTTTAATCACTGTACCTTTCGGTTGGTTAATGTGAGGGACTGTGGATACCTATATGACTGAGGATTAATGACAACCGCCGGCATAATACTGAGGACGTTTTGCCATAGAATGGAAAATATTATGTCCGAAATATGAGCTAACCCTTCGTATCCGTGCTTCATAATATTATATTATTATGCCCCAAGCTATTCTGACTAAAATAGCAAATAAAACTACTTTGTCATATCTACAAATTAATGTTTAGAGTAACGACAATGTATGTCTCTCTCTATAGGCGTGACATTGAGTTACGTTTACTTGGCATTATTTAAGTACTTACATATGCACAGTTCGCGTAAATTAAATGATTAACTATTCATAAGTTCATGATAACATCATACCTGCAATTAGTATAGGGAAGTAACGAAGGAGGAATTGTAGTGAACGATAAAGATATTGTTTCCAAACTCATCGTGTAGGCACAATAAAAGACTTCTATGACAAACTACGATGGTTCCAAATTGTTGACTGGAAAACATTTTAGTAAATCCATCTTAAAATATGGGCGAGTGCTCTAATATGACACTGGCAAGAAACTGTTATGTTATCTCCTAAGATAATTGCCATGCAATGTTAAGCGTGAGAACGTGTACCTACCTACGAGTTATATCTTTATTTGAGTTACAAATACCTCACAGGTCAACTGTACGAGATAGCAGAGGACATCTTCTCGCTGAAGCTGAAGGTGTCCATCATGAAGGAGAGCATGGAGGGCAGCTACTACGTGGCAGTGTTGCGGCTTGAGTTCGATAACAGTGACTATGTAAGTTGAATTCATATGGGCTATACAATATTTTGTACAAACAAATATTATTGTTGAACGTGAACACATGGACTTTGGCCCCAAGTTGGGCGCCAGGTTATCACGACTAACAATTTCTTGAAAGATTATTTACGAGTATTGCGCGTACATATTGAGTCCCATTACAAAGATTTAGTTACCAGACAGGCATCGTAATCGTATTGTACGTATACGAGAACTTATCAGTGAAATGAAATTTTAACTCACCACTATCTACCTACACTACACTGAGGTTCAGTTTATTTACTGAAGTTATATAGTAGTGGACAGGTACTAAGGTACTTACTACATACGAAATAGCAAAAGGTATTTCGCATTATATACCGCACAAACGAATATTACTGCCATCATCATCGCATGATCTGATCAACACAGGTACTTTGGCCCCACGTTGGGCGCCAATGACGACTAACAATCTGTTGAAAGTTTAACCCGTACACTGTACAGACTGTGAATCCCAAAGCAAAGCTATAAGTAGTTACCAGACAGACATCGTAATCGTATCATACATATACCTATTTAAATAATACAATTGTATCGCATGTGTAACATTTGCTGAAGTTATGTAGTTGTAGGTAAATACTTAATAGATGTGAGATAGTTAAACAGATATGGAATTGTATTTTAACCTTATTTAGATAACAGTAATATATTTTTCATTTGAAGAATATGTAAGATTTATTTAAAGATGGATATTATTTTAGGCCCAGTTCATGCTTTCAGTCTTGTATGCATGAATATTTTACTACCATTTCTCGCTTGGGAAATTGAAACGAGCCGTAGTGGTAGTATATTAAAAAAAAGGGTTGGCTACCTAGAATTCTAGATGAAGTAATTATAATCATTTAATATTATATTGTAATACATCGATTATTAATAGATAAAACAAGGTAATTAATCACTTTCGATTGAGGTCCCATATTTACCATGTTTTTCAGGCTAATCCAAATTGTAAGCAATGGCTTTATGATCATTGCTGAAAATTCTGGCAATTCTATTAGAGACAGCAGATTAATCGGAATCTCAGTATCTACTAACTAATAATAAACAAAAATTGCCAGTGAAGTTTACATCCCAATGTAGTTCATATGCGAATTAAACTAAATACGATACCGAACATAGAATGAATGGGCTTACCAGCAAGCGTCCTTATGTTATGAGACATGATTAAATATGTTTGTTTGATCAAAATCTCTGAATTTCCTTACTTTTTACATGCCCTAAATTCCGAGCGTTTTACATTTTAATACCGTGATCCAGAAAGACATAAATTGGATTTACCACGCTCACCTAAAGAAGTAAGATTCGTATGGAAATATGTAATGGTAAATTTGCATACGTTGTGACTGTTGTCTTTGAAATGAAATCTTGAGATTTAATCAAAGTAGGATTGACAAGGGACCTATCTACGCTACAAAACTTTATTTTCATGTCCCTTCACTGAACTTTATTGACATCGATTTCCGATCCCAACAATATATAACGTACCTACATATGAGGTGCATTCAGAGAAGTTATTTGTTGCTACTTTTGTGTTTTAACTTCCATTCAGAGGGTATACATCGAGTAACTTATTTGCAAACTGTACCAAATAGTGCCTGTAAGTAAGTTATGGAGGGTTTCGAGGACACGGGGAGTCCATATTAGTGTAAATAAAGCCTTTCCAAATGTCTCAATTGGTCGGTAGACACTTGAATATAAATGAACTCATTGTTATGCCACTCGAGAACCTATTAGGAGAATTTAGTGCGCCTCGCAACTAAGTATTTAGACCAAAGTAAATGTAGGGGAGGAGAATAGTGTCAGTACGATTTAGACAATTGTTCGCGAGGACTATTGGCATAGCTTCATACATTTTAGGCATTTCATAAAAACTCTCTTATTTTATTATATTTCTTTAGGTAGGTACCTAGGTACTTGTGTGTTAGGTCTGAAAGGACTGGCATGTTGCAAATCCCGCTAAAGCTAAACGGAATATACATAATAAACACCATAATTCAATGAAAGGTAACATGCCGAACATAATATATTTCCCCTTTTGTTCAGATAGATGCAATACCCCTTAGAAGTATTTCATCTAAGCAACAAACACGAGCTCTTGAAGCTTACTATATAAATATCTATCACAATAATTACCAGTTGACGACATAACACAAGCCAATTTAGTTTAACCCATCACAAAGGCCGTTAATCGGTCCATGTGGGGTGTTAATGTGGCCTGTGACGATTTATTGTGCCGCTAGTTATTGTTCCCTATTGTTGGCACGGTGCTTACTATTGTTCAGCTAAGCCTTGAACTTTATGAGCATCCTTATATTACCCAGCTTCGCGACATGTATCGTAAAAATGCTAATGCATTAGATATTACACCTAAATAATTCTTAGAACACGTTAACGTTGAAACGATGTTGTATATAGTTTGATGCTTATTAATATCTTTTTCAAAAAAAATGGTAGCTAGGCACATATAGATGTTGTATATACACGGTGGAATTTAATCGGTGAACAGGAACCCATTTTTCTAATTCAGTAATCGATGGCGGTCACGTTTATGTAGTACTTAAGTGGAACCAAGTTTTTTTTTTAGCATAACAAATTTTTATGTTTATAATTAAACTTTAATTAAAATTTACTGTCACCCTACTAATGGTTCAGTCTGAAAAGTGTAATACCTCTTTTCAAACTATCAGCCATGCATCGCTCTTATTTTGCATAGGAATAGAGTCTATCGCAAAAATTAAAGCATGTGAGTGGTTATTGCTCATTTATGTTTTAAGTTTCTATGGCTGATAGTTTGAAAAGAGATATTAAACTTTTCAGACTAAACCATTAGTAGGGTGACAATAAATTTTAATATGAACATAAAAAAAATTTATGCTAAAAAAAAACTTGGTTCCACTTAAGTACTACATAAACGTGACCGCCATCGATTACTGAATTAGAAAAATGGGTTCCTGTTCACCGATTAAATTCCACCGTGTATAGTAACAAAATACTTCATATAATATGTTGTACCTACCTTCTTTCATAAATTAAGTTCATAATTATTATGATTATTTTATAGCCGCCTTAGTAAGAGTACCTAAACGAGAGAATAAGTATACAGGGTGTGGCCTGTAATAGGAGCAAAAAATGAAACGGTACACTAATAACCCAATAAATAGTCATAATTTAATAGTTAAAACTTTAAAAAAAAAAAAATTTTGCAAAAAAAATTAAAAAAAATTCCTTTTTTTTATGTAGTTTTACTGCAGTTGACTTATACCAAAAAAGTTAAATCGGTGTCACACAAAAAAAAAATTTTTTTTTGCTAAACCAGTTAAAAAACCATGAGTTCAAAAAAACTTTTTAGCTCATTTAGTTTTATGTCCACTGAACTACCAATATGTTTAATCATTAATAAGGTACAATGTTGTCATACCTAGATACATCACTCATAGGTCGTAACTTTAACATACTGTTTCTCCTTAATGGATAACTTTAAAACACTGGGATCTTTTGCGAATAACTAGAGGCAGTCAGAGGAGTCTTCCATTTGATTTTTTGCTCCTGTTACAGGCCACACCCTGTATATCGGTGGTTAAATTACAGCTCCGCGAAATTCAGGTTTTAGTTATTTCTCTGACCTGAAATAAATATAAGGTGCCTTAGGGTAATTCCGAAAGTAGTGTCATTCCGAAAATCACAGAAAAAACACTCTTAATTACATCGTCTCAAGTGTCACCTTTCGGAATTATGCGGCGTTTTTTAACATTCGGTATTACCCGAATACGCCCTACTTACTGAAGTAATTTTAGGGTGCCGTAGCCAAATGGAAAAAAAAAACAAAACACATACCAACACTTATTTTTATCATAGCCAGCCGCCTGTACCATTTAAAGTATGGTATTTAAAGTATGGTATTAATTAGCCATTTATGGCTATTAAAAAGACATGAATATTAACGAACGAGATCTATTTAGTAAGTGTCTAGTTTTTTTAATACGTCATAAATCGTTGTGCGGTGGTACGGAACCCTGAGCACGCGAGTTAGATTCTCACTAAGTTGATTTTTTATTTATTGTCGTAGTATACCAAAACAGCGTTATAAATTAGTATTTAGATTGGTGTTACGTTTTTGCGTGTTTAAACATAGCCAAAATAAACCATTATTTCCTTTCATAACCGATAGGACAGGTAGGTATATATGGTAGCTAGGTAGGTACATTGCCAACACCTATTTCTTAACCCTTATACAGCTTATACACCATTCATTTTCGAGACATATAATAAGAACATTTGGCCGCTAAGATTGCCGCACATTTATTGCCTGTCACCGCATTCACGTTCGCACGTGCGATAATGCCGTAAAATACGAGTCCAATAGAGTAGTCATTCGTCGTTCTGGTACCTACTTACTTCGAAAACCATACACCTAGGCTACCTACGACAACTTGTTGTATTGAATTCTTTTTTGTTGTATAGGTACCTACTTAGTACTCTACGAAGTAAATTGTCAAAGTTCATTTACTACATGTTTAAGCAGTTTAGCATTAGAGATGTAAAAATGTAGATATCTAAGATATATCATAGGTGCAAAGTATTTGTGATACTCGTATGTAGGTAGGTCTAGTCGGGTTCAAAATTGCATGGACAGTTTATGAATGAATTCATTCATAAATCGTCCATGCAATTCTGAACGCCACTGTACATAAATATTTAGGCGTTTCACACACACAATTAACTTACTCTTGCTTGGTGTTATTTCACAATACCTACCATAGGGCTTGTCCATTAATCACGTCATACGATTTTGGCCTACTTTGGGGTTTTACTCCTCCCTCCCCATGGTGATATTTGGTGATATTTCCCGAAAAGCCAATATGAAGTCTAATTTATAGCCAATTTTTTTTAATAACACTTGTTCCGGGTTTGACATCTGGTTATATTTAAAAAGTGTTACTAGCTATAATGCAGTTCAGTAACAAAAAATTACACGTACCTAATTCGTCCGATTAACTATGGTGATAATTGGTGATTTTTCTTGCCCCGCACAAAAATGTTTGAGTCACCGTAAAGTCGCACGCGCTTTCCCCACCCACTTTCACTCGCACTCGGAGTGGTGCAGGAAGTACCTATCCTAGAATACATAATATGCAGGACCGGGTCTCAATTCCCTTACTCTCCCCTACTCTCTTTCCCTAATATTTAAAATGTCATGCCTGGGTGCAAATATCATATTCTGCGCATAAGTTTACCCTTAAAGCCACACTTTCTTATACATTATAAATAACTCTTCCAGGTGCAGTCCTTGATGCTCCGCAAGTCGCTGCCGTGCCCGCTGCCGCCCGTTCCTGTAGCCCTGCTGCTGCAACTTTTCCCATTCGGCGTACTGCTGGATAGGAGGATGAAGATTATAAAAGCAGGCGAGAGGGTACCGAAATTTTGTTTCATTATGTTTTGTTAGATAATCCCTTAAAAGTTACCTATGGTGAAATCAATATGAAAATCATGACGACCAAGATCATTTTGGCACGACGAAATGACTAACCTAATGGATAGATTTAGTTAGTCACCTAGCCCGCCTGAAAGAATGATAGACATTTACCTCGAAACAATTAAAAAAAAATGACTTGTTTATCCAATTCAAAAATAAGATTGATGATATTTTACATAGATGTAGTACCTACTACCTACTAGTACAGTCAGCATCAGAAGTCACTATACACTCGAGGTGTCCAAAGAGAGGTTAACATTTAAACTTTCAAAAAGTTGTTGACTGTCATGATAGTATTTACTTGTGAGCGCTTAACAAGTCACAAATATCTTAACAGTCGATTTTCATTAATTTCTTAACATACAACAAATCATTGATACCTCAGCTGTTAAAAAACCACTAGTATCTAAGCAGTCAATAAGGCAAATATATCTGAACAAGAAGGAAAAATAGACGTTGTATGGTACAAATATGGTTGAATATTGATTGAAAAATAGCTATACTTATTTTAAGTAACTGTTTTGACAATCATCGAAAGCAGTGCAGTCTTGTCATCAGATACATCTATCTCACATTTTTCTCTTCAATCATTTGACAGGTGCTTCTTAGTCAACTTTAAGATAAATTATTTACTTTTCTCTTTTTACAAGCTTTTAGAATTTAGTTTCAACTCAGTTTTCAGTTCCGTTGTCTATGATCGAATCTTGCAAGTTAAATTTGAACCATTTCCCGATTTTAGATTGAGCTGCTTAAATTTGATGACAATGCAATATTATTATGACAAAGAGCTGATCTGATGGTGGAACTAGAAGGTAGCCATAGGAACTTTGTGATGAAACAACCAACCCCCATTGTGTTTGGGTTTCTTAGAATCGTCTCGATATGTGTAAGTTGGTCGTGGGAAGTAAAGCACAGTCAGCGACAATACTTTGTCTTCTTTTTCCTGCTTTTTCGTTACCCCGGCTTCTGGCACGGCCAGAGAGCCTAGGGCCCGCTTTGACAACTAAGGTGTGAAATCGAATTGGAAATCAAAAATGTAAACAAATGGGATACCACCACAAAAAAATAACCACAAGAGGGGGGTAATCTAAAATCATTCAAATACTTATAAAAAATGCGTATTTACGGTCACTGACGGTACGCAGAATTTTTAAATATTTTACAAAGTTTTAATACAAAACATTATATTTTTTTAAATTATATATTTCGCTACTTTTAATAAAACGTAAGGTGTTTAATTTATACTACTGGCAATGATAAGAAATCTTAAACATATGGTTCGCAGTTATAACAATAACTAGTTTATTCGTAATTTAATACGGTAACTACACTTAGAACCATTTAAGAGGGTTCGCATTTATAACTATGTACTTCAAAAATCAAAACAAGAGGGTGCACCAAAAGACTGTTTTATGAATTTTTACTCTTAAAATTTAGCATTACACAGTATACAGATTTTATTATTTTTACCTACAAATCAATCATTTTCATATTTTAATCGAAATGGATTTGAACGTAACGAAGATGAGGACTGAAATTCGTTCCCCGACTATCCTAAAGATTAAAGTAACACGACATTCGTTTTCAAACATTGATTATGTTGATTATTTACATAATTCTAGCAAAGTTTCTAGGTTTTATTTTTGTAATCGGGAACCGTAGACACTCAGATGTATGTTTTTTTATTGTCATATCCAAAAATATGTTAACGATGGTGATACTTTGTGTATTGAACATACTTTGACTTTCGCGTATCTACATCTACACATAAAACATTGTCTTAGGTTTAGTACCTGTAAGGATAGTTGTAAGTGAAGTGTTAAATAAAATAAAATAAAAAACCAATCTCAAAATGCGACGTTAATTTACAAAGGTGTTAAAAACTACATTCGATATAAAACGTTTTATACCCCTGGAATGTCATTTTAACATTGACTTTGTAATGTCATGTCATTGTCATAGATTGTTTACATTTTTGATCTCGAATTCCATTTCAGAGCTTAGTCCCAAGATTTGGCGTAGGTACTAGATTTTTACGAAAGCGACTGCCATTCGACCTTCCAACCCAGAGGGCATACTAAGCCTTATTGGGATTAGTCCGGTTTCCTCACGATGTTCTCCTTCACCGAAAAGCAACTGGTAAATAATGTCAAATGATATTTCGTACATACGTACGGTACATAAGTTCTGAAAACTCATTGGTACGAGCCGACCGGATTTGAGCCCACGACCTTCGGAATGAAAGCCTTACCGGTGGGCCACCAACGCTCCTCCAGCGAAAAAAGCTTGTATGAAACATTAAATTTTTGAAAATAAAATGTTTTATGTTTGTTATCTGTTTCATTTTATTTTTCTCAAACTTGCAATGAAATATTGACGTTACCTACTGACGTCATATTGATAATTATTAGGTCCGGAATGAATGTACTCCTGCAACCTTCATTTATTACCTAACAATATGTTATTACAAATATAAGTCACATTTCAATATTCTAAAGAAATGTATCCATTTTGAATAGTTTGCCATAACATAACCTGAGATAGATGTATGCAGTGACAAGTCTGCACTGCTTTCGTGAGTTGTCAGTCAGTCAGACGTCAAAGCAATCCTTGTCACATATGGATCAAATATTCTTTATAAGTTATAACCAGAGGGCCTATTGTGAACCACGAACGATGTTTTGCCTCTCTCTTTCGCACTTGAAATGTCGAACGTAAGTGTGACAAAGAGGCAAAACTTCGTGCGTAGCTCGCAATAAGCCCTCAGGGCCGCTACCGCGAAATCCGAAATCATCAAATCGAAAGAACTTGTCATAGTCACTCTTATTATACCCTAATTGAAGTGACAGAGAAAGTTCCTTTGCAGCTGTTCAGCGGTAGGTGCCGAAGCTAGCTAGGAAAATACGTTTGCCATTTGGATTGCAAAAACTGCATTCAACGAACTAATTAATTAATTACAACAATTAATTACGTTTGGGCCGGATACGATTCGGAGCGGTAGTTTGTGATTTTGAGTTTAAGGGATTATGACGAAGCCTGTTGCGGATTGCTTTATTGTTTGTTTTGTGCTGCTTAATTATTATTATTAATTTTTTGTTCCCACTTGACGAAGCCTGCGCTGTGGATTTGAGACTTGTTATTGATTTGATTGGTTGATAAATAAATGATTTTAGTATATAAAAAAAAAATGACAGTAGATTAATTACAGAATGAAAAATTACAGTATTGAAAGTTATTCACATAAAGTGTTGGTGCTTAGTTACCATTGAAATAACAACTGCTAAGCAACAGGTGGCACCTTGGCTGCTGACGTATGTGATTGGCAGTGCGTGTAGATATTAATGACAACTGCTTAAATTTGAGTGCTTAGTTACCACTGACTTTGTAACCGTTATTGACATTGTGATTAAATAACCGTGTACGTGTTAAAGAAAAACTGGAATGTTAAGATATATGTGACGAACTGAAAGCGTATGTGAAAATGATACCTTAGATGTTCATATTTTTCTGACGATTTAAGTGTACATGACTTCTTGGACACCTTGCCCGCTCAGGTATATCTGCTGCTGACTGTACTAGTAATATCTGATGAACTTCGTTTCAGCTCGTTTCAGCTTGGGGTGGCCCTTACAGCAGTATGGTCAAATCGCCTATTTCCGAAATTCTACGCCTGAGAAAACCAAAAGTTTCTTTCACCTGGGATAAGGTATGAATCCTTAACACTTTCCATTATATTTCGAATATTCTCAATTATTCCGCGGAATGCAACATTATCACCAACAGAGGTCAAATACACACTTGAATATTGTTTGGTGGTCTGATTTTTTTTACTTCTTTCAGGTGGTGTGCATGCAAACGGTGATGTTCGAATTGGAGCTGATGCGATGGCGCGGCAAGTGTCCCGCCGACGCGCGCCGCGGGTCGCAGGGAGCGAAAGCCATCCTCCTCAAGGGGCCTATCTATTTCCTCGAGGAGATCGATGCACTCATATTCTTGTGTAGTCCAATGTGAGTCATTTCTGTAACTATACCATACTTACTACGACAAAAGTGTGTGCGAAAAATCAATGCTCAAATCAACTAGGTACCTACTCTTAAAAATATGAATTTAGTCAGAGCTCCGGTTACTACTCTAGCGAAGACATTGTGTAGCTACCGTTTGCGTTTTATTTAAATTTGGTAATTTTTTCTCCGTCTCCAGATTTAATGGCCTTGAAGAGTTGAAACAGGCAGACCTGTTCCTAGCTGATATGAACGGCCATGGTCTCTCCAAAGAGATGATTCTCCACGGCTGGCAGCACCTATCCAAGCTAGAACTGCTCTTCGAGAGGGCAGAAAGCCGAAGTCTGTCGCTGGAGAAATCATGTCGCTTGCTTGATCAGTGGAAGAAGCGGAGCGATCAACTGCTGTATTCTATGATACCAAAAGCTATTGTGGATCATTTGAGGGCGGGGAAAGACGCAATGTCAGCTTGTCAGGTACTTAGTCTTACCAATTGATAGCGCCTGTTTAGAATTTCATTAGGATTTATCGCACGGCATAGCTTTGGCGTAAACGAGAAAGCGGTTTGATTTTGACTCTGGCCTCGGGTTCCCGAATCTAACTTAATTGTTTGAATATGGTTGCAGGCATTCGACGTGACAATAATATTCTGCGGCGTGCAGCCGGCTGAGGCGGGGACGCGCGCCGACGTGATGCACACGGTGGCGCACATGAACGAGGTGTACTCGCGCATAGACCGTCTGCTGGACGCGCATCGTGTATACAAGGTAGGTTCCCCTTATTTTCAAAAGGCTTTTTTTCGACACAAACATCGACAACAGACATCAACTAAATAGCACTGAATAATTCGCCTTAGCAAATTAATTAGTGATACTCCGAAGCACTCGACGGTAGGGTCTCCCCAAAACAATTGACGCGGTACCGGTTTAAAGGGCTTTATGTCGAGGCATAAGAGCTAAAATTCCGACGCCGCTTCGGCCGAGCCGAAACGTGCCGATCCGTGCCTATCGTCGGCTTATTTGCTTTGAAAAAAAGTGTCATCCAAGTAAACATTAGTAGATTGTGTCACAAGGGATCAAAATGGTATATTTCCGGCGTGGGCGTATATTGAATCCTGAATGGAGCGACGGAAGTGGAATCCTGAGCGTAATGAAGGATTCAAGCGTTAACGCCCAAGACGAAATAATTTTGATACCGTGTGACACATACTGCTTTTCACACCACCAATGAAAAAAAAAAGATATATCACATATTTCATATTTATGCAAATAATCGATTCTGAATTTTTTTTATTAATTATGAACGTACTGTTTATTTTCATATTTCATTGTAATTTTTTAGGCTGGCAATAGAAAGTCCTTGAACAGAAAAGTGCCACTTTGATCCCTCCCAGCAGGGAAGAAAATGCCCGTATTCGAATAGGTGGTGTGAATAATATTTTTCCTTTGCAACTTTGGTTGACCAGTATAAATTCGATGTTTTAGGTGGAGACGGTGGGCACGGTGTACATGCTAGTGGCAGGCGCGCCGGAGCGGCGCCGCGCACACGCCGCCGCCGCCGCCAGCGCCGCGCTGGCCGTGGCGCGCGCGCTGCCCGGCCTCACCATCGGTGAGTGTTGTGTGAGACGGTGGGCAGAGTATATGCTAGTGGCAGGCGCGCCGGAGCGGCGCCGCGCACACGCCGCCGCCGCCGCCAGCGCCGCGCTGGCCGTGGCGCGCGCGCTGCCCGGCCTCACCATCGGTGAGTGTTGTGTGAGACGGTGGGCAGAGTATATGCTAGTGGCAGGCGCGCCGGAGCGGCGCCGCGCACACGCCGCCGCCGCCGCCAGCGCCGCGCTGGCCGTGGCGCGCGCGCTGCCCGGCCTCACCATCGGTGAGTGTTGTGTGAGACGGTGGGCAGAGTATATGCTAGTGGCAGGCGCGCCGGAGCGGCGCCGCGCCAGCGCCGCGCTGGCCGTGGCGCGCGCGCTGCCCGGCCTCACCATCGGTGAGTGTTGTGTGAGACGGCGGACACAGTACATGCAAGTGGCGGGCAGGCCCGCCAGAGCGCCGCTTGTTGAGTCAAACAGGATGCCTGCAGTGTTATTCACTAAGGAACCGCCTTGCTATCAGCGCTGCGGCAGCGACGAGCCTAAAAATAGTATTAATTCACTTTAAACGACACTAGTCGCGGCGTGAGTTGGAACTACACTGCGTCGAGAGTTACCGCCTACAGTACGACGACGAGCTGTTAGTGAATACCGTTTTTCGCAGCGCTGCGCTCGACGTCAAGTGAAGACTGTCTCGTCGTCGAGCTCGTTGATGAACGCAGCGTCGAATGTGTGAATAAGAGAATAGCATAGCTGAATTGTGAAAAAAAAGTTTACATTCTGTTTGTATTTCCACAGGCGTCCACTCGGGCCCGTGCGTGGCGGGCGTACTGGGCCTCAAGCTGCCGCGGTACTGCCTCGTGGGCGACTCCGTCAACACCGCCAGTCGCATGCAGACCACTTCTGAGGTAGGTATTACCACAGGCGTCCACTCATTAAAAATTTAGACCAGACATTTAAAATTTAGTAAAAATGAATACGTATATAGCTCGTAATTATGAGAAGGAAAAATAAGGAATATCCTAATTCTAAAAAAATCTACCATAAGTAAATAGAAATACTTCCCGATTTAAGAGCCTTCACTAATTATGTTACAAATATACTTATAAGTATTTGTATTATAGCCGGGGCGCATCCAAATATCGGCGGCGACGGCAGCGCAGCTCCCGGCCGGCCGGTTCCGGCTGCGACGCCGCGGGCTCATCAAAGTTAAGGTTGGTGGGCGTTTTCCAAAAAAAACATCGATTCTTCCAGATTTAATTGCGGCCGGCCTATTATTTACTACGCATGTAGGACGCCAGTCGTCATACCATGACACAGCATAAAATGTGGGATAAGATAAGAGTAAATGCAGATGCAAGATATTGCAGATAAACAACAGGTTGGAGAAATATATCAATTATTGGTTATGAAATACCAGCCACGAGTGTATCTAGTTGTTACCGACGCCAGAAACAAAATATTCATATGTATATACATATACTTACAATAGTTTTCAAGTTTCAAGTCTAAAGGTGCATTCAAACCAAAAGAGCATTCGCTGTTCTATCCCCCGTTCTACGAAATCAACCAATCACGTTTTCTGTAACGATCGAATTTCGTAGAGTAGTTTCGTAGAGGGTTAGAATAGCGAATGTTCTTTTGGTCTGAATTAGAGGTGTGCGCCGGCATAGAAATCACCGGCGGCGGCGCGCCGCAAAATTTTGCCGGCGCGGCGGCGCCACGCCGGCGTCAAGGCCACATTGTTCACCTAGGTCGCGTTTTATAAAGTTACAATATACAATTTTGCTGTTTGCCTCTCTTTCTAGCCAATATGTGCATGCGTTAGAGAGGCAAACAGCGAAATTGTAAAATGTAACTTTATAAAACACGACCCTGTACGTTCGTATGGATGAGAAGGTATTAAAAACCTAGATATAGTTTAGGACAAGTTTATTATAAAAAAATAAACTCAAAACAAAGTTATAGATTGCATTTTATGCGGCAATTGCAATAATTATCGTGTATGAAAATTATTTTATTAACTCGCACTGGGTCGAGTCGTAACATTTTGTCTACACATCTACAGATTCCCAATACTACTACACGTACCCAATTGTACAGATTCCTAATACTACAGATAAGAGTTAATACTACAGATATTGTCAATACTATGCATTCCCGATTATACACATTCCCAATAACCAATAATACGGATTTCGAATGCTACAAATACCCAACACTATAGGTTCCCAATACTACGAATTCCTAATAGGTACTGCAGATTTCAAATACTCAGCTTTACAAGCTCTTTATAGTACCATCATCGCCATCGCTCACATTGCTAATCAAACATCGGTGTATAATAGTGTATAATACACACGAAAATACATATGTACTGTATTTTTTTTTTCATATCAATTCTATTTTTCCATCGCGCATGTCGGTATGTTTTGCTTTGTTTGACGTTATGGCAGACACTTAAATTAATACAATAAGTTAATAGACAGTCATTAAACCTCCTATGGTGGCCCAACGTAGATAATAAAAAAACATCCATCTTCATCATCAGCCTATCGCAGTCCACTGCTGGACATAGACCTCCCCAATTTCACGCCACCGTTTTTGATCTTGCCTTGCCTGAGGGTGTCCTACACTACGCTTGCCGAGACCCGGTCTCCACTCAAGAACTCTTTTACTCCAACAGTTGTCGGTTCTACGGCTAATACGGCGGGCTATATCGAATACTTTGGTTCTCTGCCGGATAACCTCATTTCTGATTCGATCTCGCAAACCCGACCCGCCGTACCGTCAGTGTCCACGTTTCGACTCCGTACGTCATGACGGGTAGGATGCACTCATTGAAGACTTTTGTCTCCAGACACTGTGGGATCAACTATGTGAAGAATAATAATATGATGAAAAAAACAAAGCTAATAATACCTGGGATTATAAGCCTAAAAGCGGTTCAATAAGACCTAAATTACGACTTACGAGCAAGTGTGTTGAAAAAATCCTTACAGTTGGGTTGGAAATCAGTAGACGTGAAATATAGAGAATATGGAATCTGTCGACATAAGAATTTATAGGCATGGTAATCTGTACTATCTGTAGAGTTCGGAATCACTAATATTGTAAATCTGTAGATGGGAAACCGTAATTTGGGAATATTAAAGTATTGGGATTCTTAAGTTTGTAAATCTGTAGTACTGGGTGTAGACTTGGAATTGGAATCCTGTAAAAGGTATCTACAATTGGGAACAATTCTGCCCGATTAGTGTGTTTTTTTCGTAGGTATGTATAAACCTCCTTTAGGCCTGAAAATCTGCAATCCAAAAGTGCTGCGCATACAACCTTTTCGGTCAGAGGGATCCGCTTGTCGATATTCGCAAGCATATTGTTCTTTAATGTCAATTTGATCAGCGTGGCGCGTAATTTAAATTATTTTAATTCGCAAAATTTTTGTCGCGGCGTGAATTTTGAAAACCTCGGCGGCGGCGGCGACGTGGGTCCCGCGGCGCGGCGCCGCCGCGCCGGCATAGCGCACACCTCTAGTCTGAATGCACCTTAACGCGAACATCGAAAATCTCGAGCATCATTCCTGTCTCTCCAAGCCATAATTGGAATATCAAATTTGCTGGAAATATTGGATGTCAATGGTAGGCCCTCGGTTACGGAAGGTTAAATGCTAACCCCCATATTCATAAACGCCTCCATAGCAAGTAGATAACTATAGTTTGTCTCTTTCGGTCTTATAGACATTCATAAGAATGAACAGGACAAACAGTCGATACCTTATCCTTATCGCCTTGCTAAGTTAGAACATTTACGAAGGGTAACAATATTCCAGGGCAAGGGGATGATGGAGACGTTCTGGCTGGAAGGCGAGGTGGAGGAGGACGAGTCACACGAAGCACTGCAGCTCTTCTCAGCGCTCTGCGGGGACGCCTAACCGGCTCGCTATCTTTTAGGGCTTACACCAGCGACCCTACCGCGAAAAACGAAATTCGTAAATTTCGAGGATTTGTCTCTCTCACTCTAATGACGCCTTCGTTTGAGTGACAGAGGAAAATCCTCGAAATTTACGAATTTCGATTTTCGCGGTAGGGCCGCAGCTTACGCGGACGACCGCCGCGTGCGCATGCTCTTGGGTCCCGCTCCGGACACCCGCCTCTGGCCAACGAGTCGGCGACGGACGCACGCCTAACTTAGCGCTGAATTCAAGAAACAAGTTCGCGAGCACATGTGCGTACGGAGCGGACACCCGCCGCCCGCCGCGCGGATTAAGGCCCTGGTTTTTCTAGCCGGCGACCGGGGACCGACGCGTGTCCGTCGCCGACGACGTTCGAATGTTTTGTTCGCGAATGTTTGAGGGTGGCTTCCTCTGATACGTCGTCGGTTACCCGCTGCCGGTGACGTTTCAGAGAAACCACCCTCAAATATTCGCAAACAAAACATTCGAACGTCGTCGGCGGTGGGCACGCGTCGGTCGCCGGCCGCCGGCCATAAAGAAAACCCACAGCCTAACACCCGTCGCACGCGCCAAAGATAGCGTAGGCCTTTAACCGGCATATTTCATATACAATTATCCGAAATATACGCAAATAACTTCTAAGTGGTCTACTGAACTCTTAAATGCGATTCCGTTTAGGTCCCGCTTGTCAGTTTTTGATATTTATTCTATGGAACTGACACATCGCGATTCTGATTAGGTCCTAAACTGAATCGCGTTAGTAGATCGTGATAATTTGACCGCAGTTTGATAAATACCTAAGACAATTTTCGGAACGCCCAAGCGGCGGCGGCACGAGTGCGGTCGATGAAAAATTCAATTGCGGTTAAAATATTGTGCAACTGTACTCAGTGACTGTTGTATAACGTTATTCCTTGATGTACACATAGACTGTTTTTATTCTATGAAGTACCTACTAGTAGAATGCAAGAGGTTCTTGTATGCAAGAAAGAGCTAAGTGAGCGTTCCATACAATTTTCTATTAGCAGTGCTTCATAGGCATAAAATGAGTCTATACAATTATATATTCTATATTATGAGTGCGTAACGTGTGAGATAGTAAATAATATTACACTTTACGTAGTGCGTAGGAATTTCATAAGTGTCTAAATATGTACCTGAGATAATTAAAAACAGATTAAATCTGTATCAATGTCTAAATTCAGAAAAAGGATATATTAATTATGGTTTCGTAAATGAATATATCAATATTTTTTGTACGTATATTTTTATTGTATTAATACAATGGTAGGCACTTTTACCAGTAGATTATATTTTTACAGAACATCTATTAAAAATACTCATTACCGTAAAATCATCCAACTATGGTCCAATACTGCAAGTATGGTCCACAGTTTCAATTACTAAATAAGCTGCTGCTGGACGTCGGCCTCTCCTATTAACTATGCGTATAGACGCATTAGGAGGTAAATGCCCATAATCGCCACGCCGTGTGGTGACGGCAGTAAGAATACATTTGTCACCACCCCAACTCCTCCCGCGGGTGTCGTAAGAGTCGACTAAGGGATTGAAGTGTCACTGACCATTTTACAAGATTGATGATGGGCAGCAGCGTCATCATAGTGGACACATTACTGCGATCATAATGAATAATGTAATCGTAATCAATATATTTGTGAAATTATCAGTCTTCATAAAATTGTGCGAAATCGAATAGATTTTATCCACACAGTATCTTCTTATTTTTTTATTCTAATGCGTATTATCTATATTATATCTTATCTGAGTGGTCAGCTCTGACGCAGGAATTAATCTTAATAGTTAACTCGAAGACTTAATTTATTTGAGCGAAATAAGTGCTTAGTCACAAAATTACTTGAAGAGAGCCGTTACTTCCTCGATAGTCTTATTTTTGGTTTCAGGCAACATGAAATACGTAAATGTAAAGAAAAATATAAGGAAGCCTGTATACGGTAAAAATACATAGTTTCCTAATGCATCCGCCATCATGATAAACGTAATGCCGACAATGAAGTTGGCGAACCAGTTGACAAGCGTGCCAATGCCCACGGCGGCGCTGCGGGCAGACTGCCCGAACAGCTCCGAGGTGATCATCCACGGGATGGAGCTCGGACCCACGCCAAAGGACGCCACGTACAGCATCGTAAATATAACAGCGAATATACTCATCGTTTGGTTATCCTCGTAAGTAAAGAACGCTACGGTCATAAGTACCGAAAACAAGGCCATACCAGCGAGGCCGCCGAGTTGCAGTGTACGCCGCCCTAACCGGTCCATGAGTGGGATGGAGACCAACGCCATGACAATCAACATGCTCCCGACGCCGATGGAAGCCGAACGAGCGTCTTCAGCCTCGAGACCGGCCCCTTCGAAAATAGTAGAAGAGTAATACAAAACAGCATTGATGCCTCCCCACTGCTGTGACAAATGCATTACTATGCCGATGATAAGCGGAGTACGCAGAGATCGCTGGCTAACCAAATCCCAAGCTGTGAACTTTTCTTCTTGTTTTGCAGCTTTGTCTTCTGCGTTCATATCGTTAATCTCATTTTCAATATTTGGATGACCTCGAATTTTAAAAAGTGCCATCCTAGCTTTTTGTTCGTCACGGGCTGTGAGTAAAAGAAACCTCGGGGATTCAGGAATGAGCAATATCATCACACATTGAAGACCAGAAGGAACCAAAGCAATTCCAAAAAGCCAAGGCCATCCTTCATCACTCCCTAATATAGCATCTATTCCAAGAATTTGCGAAAATATTAAGCCGAATGCGACTGCCAGTTGATTGACTGTGCCGAAAGCGCCTCGTAAATTTAAAGGGGCTATTTCAGATACATAAGTTGGTGAAACAGTTGTTGCAAAACCACAATTCATACCGATTAAAAATCTGCCGATAATTATCATTTCCACCGAGCCTGCAAGTTTGCTGAAGGCCATTAAAGCGGCTGCTATGACACCGAACGCCGCATTCATTAGTAGAGCGTTTTTACGTCCTTGCTTCTCTGCAATCCAACTGGCAAGTGGACAGCCGATCATACCCCCCACGGCAAAGATGGAGACAATGACACTGAACAGGAAAGAGCTGCGGGTCTCATCGACCTCGTACTGGTCTCTGATGAAGGTCTCGATGAAGGCGCGCGGCGCGTTGATGACGCCCGTGTTGTAACCGAACTGGAGCATTCCCAGCACGGCTGCACTCACGGAGTACAAAAGTGGTCCTGTTATTTCTCTTGACATCTTCGTCGCCTTTCAGCACTCTGGAAACAAGTACCTAAGTCTATAATTCGCATGTACCTACCTACTCGTCGATACCGTTATTAGCACTTTTAGACGGTATTGTTGTGATTTAATGAGGAGTGCCTTTTTAAAAGGGCTTATTTCCAGTTTGTCGATAGAGATTATTTAGAAAAAACAACCCTTGTTGATAGAGTGAAAATAAGCTAAATACCTAGGCTCAATATGCAATGCATATTCCTCGACTGTACACGTTAGTATACAGCGTGGGTATTTGATACGGGCGAATAATTAATCCAGCTATAATATCTGATCCTACGAGTCGTATAAGATAACCATTTCGTTAAATTTTGTTGTTGATTAGGTGTAATGATTTTTCTTAAGTGCAACCCAGCAGCAATGTATGCCGGCCAACTGACATGAGACTCGTATGACGTTTAGATACTTATGTCTACTTTAAGTAAATGTGGCTACCAGTGGATGCAATACATTGCGGGCTCAATTATTTTGTATGAAAAAAAAATACCTTAATTTCTAAAATAAATTTATGTAAATAGGTTCCCTAGGTCCGATAGTAATCGCCACTAAAATATTCGCCCGTATCAAATACACACGCTGTATGTACTAGATCTAACCTACCCCAATACAATGAATATAATGAATTATTTCAAATTAAAATTTGTGTTTATTGAGGTACTTAACAAATCCAATACAACTATTAATGATATGCAAAATTGTTATCAACTTTTGTATCTTCAAGGAAAATCTAAGTACCTAGAGGTTTGAGGTAAGTATCTACATACATATAAATTTTAAATAATATACAGGGTGTTTTTTTTTCGACCGTTCAAATTCTACGTAGTGAATGTGTAGGTCATACTGACCAACTTTTACTATGGGGACAAAGTCGAAATCGCGAAAAAAAAATCAGCTGTTTCATACATTTCGGCCGGCGTAATGCCGCCAATTTGTATGAAACAGCTGATTTTTTTTTCGCGATTTCGACTTTGTCCCCATAGTAAAAGTTGGTGAGTATGACCTACACATTCACTACGTAGAATTTGAACGGTCGAAAAAAAAACACCCTGTATTATTCTCTCACTTGATGATTTCTGCAGTAATTAACAACGATAACTAGACATCATCCCTGTGTACACAGTAGGTACCCATACGTAGGTACATACTTACAACAAGAATGTATTTTTATGGTACCTAACTATCAACTTTTTCCGGGTACCAAACCAACTCCGTAACAGAAACACAATCACTACTCATAATAACCACTATCGACGTAACAGTTATACTAAGCGCATATAAAGGTATAACATAGGTATCTAAAGAAGCGAGAGCAACTTACTGCTGAATCGTCTATCTATATCGACCAGATGCCCGCTACTAAGGCTACGTCTAAAAAATATCGAATTTGAAGAATACGTACAATATGATCTTATCTCTGTTATCCATAAGCGTATCTGCGAAAAGATTATTTCATGTGGGAACATACTTAATTCTAAATCTTGATCTAGGGAAATTATATGTAAGACGACATCTACAGCTAAATGTCGACTTCGGACATCCCACTGTCTTTATTGCTAAGTAAATTCTTGTTAAATATTCTTGATGTGTCAATAAATTTTAGGAAAAATTTTTAAACTTATTTCTACAAACGCGTTTAAATTAGTTATGAATTATGAAAGCAACGGGCATAAAACGATGGTACATGATTTATAATTATTAAAAAATTACAGTGTCATATTTTATATATGTTTTAATAAGCACTATTTAATCGTAATTACTATATGATGTAGAGAGCTACTGCTGCTGTAGCAGCCAACCCAATAATCCTGAACAATTCCTTCCTAAAAATAAAATCTCAAATAGAGCAGGTACCTTAATATCTATATACTGAATTTTCTGAGGGATTATCGGGGTATAAATTAAATACGGTAATGCGTAGTGAAATAAATAATAATTTAATAACAACAAAATTACAATATAGGTATTATAAATATATTTTTCGTAAAGCTACATGTGAAAACAACGTAGTGTAGTATGTTACCTAAATTCTAACATTTACATTTTTGATTAGATTCATAATCCATAATACTAAACGGCATTCGATTTCATCGATTCTAGGTATAAGTTATGTTGGAATGTAGATATTGAGATTGCCACATTCTTTTAAATTCCAAACTATTTACCTTTTTTCTCTTACATAATTTTAGACGCCTAATATTTTGTCTCCCCTATTTCCATAAACAAATTAAAAATTATCAATTCAATAAAAACAAAGTCGAGAGGAGTATACTTACATATCAAATTAGTATAAGGATTCCTCTAGTTCAATTTAGGTGATTTCGTTTATTTAACTTTTACCCGTGCCGAACCTACCGCTATTATGAAGCAACCGTGTAGGTAGGTACTACAGACAAAGACACAATTGCACCTTCATTATTTTCATTAATTCCAATACTGTTTATTATTACGATATAGTTAGTTAGGTATAAATATAAAACAGTGCAGGCAAAGGAGTAGTATTCATCCTTTTTTCAGTATTTTTTTCAGGTTATACCTAACGTGAAACTAAAAACATATTTCGTCGGTTGCCATCCAAAACTCACTAAGTAACAAATACCTTCCTTGAAATAAAGCTCGTATCTCAGTTATGATTCAATACTGACATATGAGGATACTAGGAGTTGTGACAGTTTTTAATGTGAGTTTCGGTTGGTGGTCACCCGACAATTTAAGCAAGTGTCCCGGTCAGGAACCCTATTCCTATCACCAAAAAAAATATTCTCTGGTAATATTTTCATATATGTATTCTCAATTATTACTAGTACAAAAGGCGGACTTGATGCCTTATGGCATTAAGTCCGCCTTTTGTACTCCTGTTTAGTGCAATAAAGTTTAAATAAATAAGTAAAATAAATAAATTACGAGAAATATTGAACACGTACTTTTTTAACACAAAATTACCTACAATTGCGAGGCCGAGGATTTGTAATATCACACCATTAGAAGTACTCGGGCACGCCGTAAGGTCTTTTGAAACTACAAGACAATACATATTGTTGTGCAAACATGATCTTATTAACAGGCAACAAAAAACATTTAGGAAACAAGCTTATTGGATGTGATTAACTAATTACAAATTAGTATCAAATTAGCTACCTAGTTCATGGAAACAGTTGTCAAGAATTTTTGTTAATTATATTGAAATAATATGTTGTACAGTGTATTAAGAAACGATTATATTCATACAAAGAAAACTTACTGAGTGTAAACTAAAACTTTTCTAACAGTTTATTCGTAGATTCAATGCAAATATTAATTTACTTTCTATGAACACTACTTTGTACGTTTTGAATACAGTGACATTATAATTATCTAGGTAGATAGGTGAGCATTTCTCAAAAAGTTTGTACTTACATAGAACACGTCTTCGATATTGATTAAAATTGGTTGGCTGGTAGAACCAATGATGCTGAGAAGCTCCACATTTCCCAAAATGTTCCAAAATTTTTGTATGAAACGTTCCTTTTTTGTTACCAAAAATGTATAAGAATTTGGTAGCAAGAAAGGAAAAGTTCATACAAACTTCCTGGGACATTTTGGGAAATCGCGTGAATCTTGCTCAGCATCATTGACTCTAACGTCTGCCAATTTTTATCAATATCGAAAACATAATCCAATTGTACAAACTTTTTGAGAACGGCACAGGTAGGTAGGTACCTGTTACTTAGTGAATAGTGATCAATGTACTTTTCGAGCAGCAGTGCCCATGAGGTAAGGGAAAAAATTCAACAGCGGATTTCTGACCAAATTTGAAGTTAAAAATGTCATATGAAGTTTTCTGGATTCAGTCTATTTTAAGAGAAAATTTGATTTTTTCTTAAAACCGTTTTAGACCGTTACGCTACGATAAACGCATTTTATGGTTGATATTGATTTGACCAAAACTCATTTAACATTTTTTGCTTCTTTTAGTCTCAGGAATATGCTGTTAGATTTTTTCCCTTTCCTCATGGACACCTAGTATAACAAATAAATACTTATTTGTGGGTATTTATAGTTATCTTGTAATATGTAACAGTGAAAACCCCGTTTTAGAAAAATGCATATTGTTTCGGCTTTATCAAAACCAATTTTAGCAAACGTCTTGGAAACTTGGTTAAAATAAATTTTAAGTAAAACTTTAACATCGGGTTATTACGGTAACATATAAATATGTATACGTTCCCTGTCCCCTGTAGGTAAATGTCCGCTTTCATTGGCAACATAATTTGTTTCTCATGTCAAATTGGACGAAATAGGTACTGTCCACTGGACAGGGAACTGTTAAGATAAAACACCTTCCTGATTGGCAAATAGAGCTCGTGTCATTCGTAATATTAAGTTGTAAACATGTTCATAAATAAAACAAAAACAACCATTGATGAAGATGCAAGTAGTGAGTACGGGATGTAATCTAAGATTCAGATTGTCAATCCTAACATTCTAAATTCGTTATTGGCACTAAAGTTACCTAGGACGGTGATCGCTTTATACAGATGGAAAGACGCGCAAGTATATAAACATTTCACAACTTCACAAAAAAAAAGTTAAGGCACTGTAGGATCTTATAACAAATACTTAATTAAGATCCATTTACTAAAACTCATAATAAAAATATACAATATCTACTAGTAAATCTGTAACCCTGGATTGAGACATCTTAATATCAAATAAAAATAATGTATAAATGGGCAAGATATACAACACAAAATTGGTCCTCGAACCATTGTGTCCAAACAAACTTACATAGGTAGAAAAGATGTATTTTACAGAAATAAATATTGATCAATAAAAAATCGTCCATATCACGTAAACATTAAATATTTAGATTTTCATTAAATGTATATCGCTTAATTAACTTTTCTTGAAAATGAGATTAATATTCTTATAGATACATAAGTATGTATTTACTTAATGTTAAATAGTTTCATTTTATCTAACTCTAACTAATATGTAGTCTGTTTGAAATACATTATGTGTACCTTACAATTAATAATTTATCGACTCAAATAAGTACTTAGTATTTCGAAATATCAAGTAGGTAGATTTAGATTAGACGATTACAATAAGTGAGATGTTCAGTCTTCTTAAATTTATGCAAAATCGATAAACGATTTTATAGTAGCGGCAGACCTTGTGGATTACATATTGCCTTATTCGGTTTAATCATCCTCGTGTATTTTCGTATTCTCTTTCAGAATCAGCGGCCCTACCACGAACTTCGAAATCCGCATTTCGGGGATTTTTCTGTCACTCTAATGACGTCTTCGTTGGAGTGACAGAGACAAATCCCAGAAATTTACGAATTTCAGTGTTCGCTGTAGTATGCCAGCATGCCAATCGTGATTCAGGCATGGGAATCATTTCGGACATGAGTTGGGCAAAGGAATTATATCAGATCACACTGCAAATATAAAAGTAATGCGCTACGTGCCAGGATAAGACTGAATAAGGCATATACCACCAGAGCTATCCAATACTAACAGTAGTTTTACTTAACTTAATTCAGGAGCTATCACAATGTATAGTGTAGATAGACTTATTGCAACATATTTTGGGCAACATTAAGGAATGTGTGGTAAGATGTGTCTACTCAGTACTGAGTTACTTCTTGAAGAGAGCCGTTACTTCTTCGATAGATCTATTCTTCGTTTCTGGCAACTTGAAATACGTGAATATAAAGAACAATATGAGGAACAACGTATAAGGTAAAAATACATAATGTCCCAGCGCATCTTTCATCGAAATAAACGAGATGCCCACGACGAAATTGGCGAACCAGTTGACGAGAGCGCCGATGCTGACTGCGGCGCTCCGGGCAGACTGCCCGAACAACTCGGACAAGATCATCCAAGGGATCGAGCTCGGCCCCACGCCGAAGAACGCGACATACAGCAGGGTGAATATAACTGCAAATACGCTCATTGTTTTGTTGCCCTCGTACGTGAAGAACGCTATTGTCATGAGAACCGAGAAGACGGTCATGCCAGCCAGGCCACCAAGTTGCAGCGTACGTCGGCCGAGTCGGTCCATCAATGGTATAGATACCAACGCCATTATGAATAACATACTGCCAACACCGATAGAAGCTAAGCGGGCGTCTTTTGGCACGAGTCCGGCCCCCTCAAAAATGGTAGAAGAGTAATATAAAACAGCGTTAATGCCGCCCCACTGTTGAGATAAATGCATAACTATACCGATTATAAGCGGAGTACGTAAGGACTGGTCGGTAACCAATCCCCAAATTGTAAACTTATCTTCTTGTCTCTCGGCTCTGTCTTCCGCATGCATGTCGTTTATCTCGTTATCAACTTCAGGATTGCCTCGAATTTTAACAAGCGCCACCCTCGCTTTTTGTTCATCGCGTACCGTAAGTAAAAGAAACCTTGGTGTTTCTGGAGCGAAGGGTAACATCATGCACTGAAGGCCGGAGGGAATTAAGGCAATCCCAAGAAGCCACGGCCAACCTTCATTACTTCCCAATATAGCATCTATTCCTAGAATTTGCGCAAAAATTAGGCCGAAAGCGACTGCTAATTGATTGACTGTGCCAAACGCGCCTCGTAATCTCAACGGGGCCACTTCCGACACGTAAGTCGGCGAGGCAGTCGTGGCGAAGCCGCAATTGACTCCGATGAGGAATCTACCGATTATGATCATTTCTACGGAACCCGCCAGTTTGCTGAAAGCCATAAGAGCGGCCGCGGCGACACCGAATGCCGCATTCATGAGTAAAGCATTTTTGCGTCCTTGCCTCTCCGCAACCCAGGAAGCGAGCGGGCAACCGATCATGCCACCCACTGGGAAGATGGCGACGATGACACTAAATAAAAAGGAGCTTCTGTCGGCATCGACCTGGTACTGCTCTCGGATGAAAGTCTCGATGAATTCTCGCGGCGCGTTGATGACTCCCGTGTTGAAGCCGAACTGGAGCATTCCCAGCACGGCTGCACTCACCGCGTACAACAGCGGACCTGTTGTTCCTCCGGCCATCTTCGTCAGCTTTCAGCGATCTGAAATAACAAAACAACCAAATTTTTAACATACCGCTCTAAATCAGTTGTAAATGTTACAATTTACTACCTTGTACTATTTGTCCCCACCCCAAACAAATTAAAAAGATTACAATAGCGAAATTAAGTTGTTGTCATCTTCATCAGTGTTCCCACAGTGACAATGATTGTCTTAAAATCTATAGTTTTGCAAGCCAATTCGTCCAACCAACCATTACTAGTAATTAATACATTAAAAGGTTGTTGCCAAATGTATGTATACATACACAGTGAGGGTCAATTACAAAAAAATATACATAGTTAAGGCCTTAAAACAAAAATCACGATCCCGTCAATTGTGTTAAGAAAGTTAGTCTTAAAAGTATGTGGTGTACTCTGTCCAACAATCTGTAACATGGTGTGTATGGTTGATGGTTCTTAGAAAATTAATTTGTCGCCTTTTTTCACTGCCAAAAGTTGTTACACAAATTTTAACTTCGTAACAAAAAAAATATGACGTTACATTTTGTGCAAAGACCTTTAACTAAATATGTATTTTTTTTGCAATCGACCCAAAACTCAAAATACTCAAAATACACTGAAAAAAATATTTACCAAAGTGACTTAGGTTGGCTATAATTATTACGAGGAAACTTTGATATATATAAATATAACAAATCCTTGCTATCAAATTTACAAAACTAAAAAAGTTCAAGTCGATAGCAGAGTTTTGGTTAAATCAACAAATAACATTGTACATTATACCAAACAACTGGTGAAATCAACAAAAAAACTGGTGTAATCATAATCAACCAAATCAATTTAGTAGAATGCCAACATAAAAAGTTTGGTAAAATCAAAAAAAATGTTATAAGACCCAATCAACCTTAATTTCTGGTTAGAATTACGCAAGATCTGATAAATCCAACTTAGCATTTTTTTTTTCAGTGTATGTTTTTCGGGACTTAACCGACCTACTGGTTTTTGGTTGGTGATAATAAAGGAGAATAACCATTTTTCGTATACATATCAGATCAAGTGCACTAATCAATTATTTTCATAGATGAGATAATATCGGCTTCTTTAATAAGTAAAAGATAAATGAATGGTCTTATCTATTACCAGATTAAAATTTACGTGCCATCCTAATCAATTATCTACTAGGAAATATAATACCTATAACTTCTTGTGTTTGGTTCGTTTTATTGGACTTTGTATAGAATAATTTGACACGAACAATTTTTTTCAAACAATGAAATTATTTTTCTTTATATGTTGCGAAACGGCAGACAAAGTTTATTAGTATTTTGCGCTTATAAGTAAATTAGTAGGTACTCATATTTTACGTAAGTTTTTATTGGTGTTCGTGACTGTATAAATGACAGTTAATGATACAGAAAAGAAGATATGTAGATAAATATATCGTTACTAGAGGTGTGCGCCGGCATAGAAATCGCCGGCGGCGGCGCGCCGCAAAATTTTGCCGGCGTGGCGCCGCCACGCCGGCGTCAAGGCCACACTGTTCACTTAGGTAGCGTCTTATAAAGTTACAATTTACAATTTTGCTGTTTGCATCTCTTTCTAGCCAATATGTGCGTGCGTTAGAGAGGCAAACAGCGAAATTGTAAAATGTAACCCCCTTATTCATAAACGTTTGTTAACTTAACAAGCCGCTAATAATTGTTTGTCCCTTTCGGTCTTAACAATGTGTCCATAAGAGCAAAAGGGACAACCAATTATTAGCGGCTTGTTAAGTTAACAAACGTTTATGAATAAGGGGGTAAGTTTATAGAACGCGACCCTATACGTTCGTATGGATGAGAAGGTATTAAAAACCTAGATATAGTTTAGGACAAGTTTATTATTAAAAAATAAACTCGGAACAAAGTTATAGATTGCATTTTATGCGGCAATTGTCATAATTATCGTGTACGGAAATTATTTTATTAACTCGCACTGGGTCGAGTCGTGACATTTTGTCTACACATCTACAGTTTCCCAATACTACACATTCCCAATTGTACAGATTCCTAATACTACAGATAAGAGTTAATACTACAGATATTGTCAATACTATGCATTCCCGATTAATACACATTCCCAATAACCAATAATACGGATTTCGAATGCTACAAATACCCAACACTATAGGTTCCCAATACTACGAATTCCCAATAGGTACTGCAGATTTCTAATACTACAGATACCCAGCTTTACAACCTCTTTATAGTACCATCATCGCCCACACTGCAAATCAAACATCGGTGTATAATAGTGTATAATACACACGATTTTTTTTTTCATATCAAATCTCATTTTGCATCGCGCATGTCGGTATGTTTTGCTTTGTTTGACGTTATGACAGATACTTAAATTAATAGAATAAGTTAAAAGACAGTCATTAAACCTCCTATGGTGGCCTAACATAGATAATGAAAAAACATCCATCTTCATCATCAGCCTAATCGCAGTCCACTGCTGGACATAGGCCTCCCCAATTTCACGCCACCGTTTTTGATCTTTGGCTGTTTGCATCCAGCTCTTTACAGCCATCCTGTGCAAATCGTCGCTCGCCTCGCCTGAGGGTGTCCTACACTACGCTTGCCGAGACCCGATCTCCACTCAAGAACTCGTTTACCCCAACAGTTGTTGGTTCTACGGCTAATATGGCCAGCCCACTGCCACTTCAGCTTGCTAATACGGTGGGCTATGTCGAACACTTTGGTTCTCTGCCGGATAACCTCATTTCTGATTCGATCTCGCAAAGAGACGCCGAGCATAGCCCTTTCCATAGCTCGTGGAGCGATCTTGAACTTGTGGACCAGCCGTACCGTCAGTGTCCACGTTTCGACTCTGTACGTCATGACGGATAGGACGCACTCATTGAAGACTTTTGTTTGACACTGTAGGATCGACTATGTGAAGAATATAATATAATGAAAAAACAAAGCTAATAATACCTAGGATTATAAGCCTAAAAGCGGTTCAATAAGACCTAAATTACGACTTACGAGCAAGTGTGTTGACATTACAGTTGGGTTGGGAATCAGTAGACGTGAAATCTAGAGAATATAGAATCTGTCGACATAGGAATTTGTAAGCATAATCTGTACTATCTCTAGAGTTAGGAATCAGTAATATTGAACATTTTTAGACATGGGAAACCGTAATATGGGAAAATTAAAGTATTGGGATTCTGTAAGTTTGTAAATCTGTACTGTAGTACTGGGAATGTGTAAACTTGGAATTAGAATCCTGTAAAAACCTACAATTGGGAACAATTCTGCCCGAGTACTGTGTTTTTTTCATAGGTACGTATAAACCTCCTTTAGGCCTGAAAATCTGCAATCCAGAAGTGCTGCGCAATCAATTTTTTTGGTCAGAGGGAACCGCTTGTCGAAATTCGCAAGGATATTGTTGTTTAATATCAATTTGATCAGCGTGGCGCGTAATTTAAATGATTTTATTCCGCAAAATTTTTGTCGCGGCGTGGATTTTGAAAACGTCGGCGGCGGCGGCGGCGTGGGTCCCACGGCGCGGCGCCGCCGCGCCGGCGTGGCGCACACCTCTAATCGTTACCTAGCTTACCTAGTTAATTAAATTCGAATTAATCTTGTTGACATAATTATTTCCAGCAGCATGACAGGCAGAACTTACGACTTGTGTTAGGTACCCTGGTGAGTACAGGTACAGACTAACTACGACGTACGTACGTGCTACTTAATAGACAATTCGTTTTGTAAATTGATACAAACGAGACATGCTCAATAATAACTTAATTATAGTACCTATATCTCTAAAAGTCATGGTGTTGAATATTAAAAATATCTCTAATCTATTTAATAACTGAAAACACTTACATTCGTTTTCGGTGATAGGAATAGGGTTCACAATGACCAGAAATAAGTATATTTTAAGAAAAAGTTACTATTTTTGAAAAATAGAATTATATTTGTTTCTGCTGTCCTGGGCCTAGGCTAAAAGGATTGGTAATGAACAGCATGAAATCGTTTGTAGATTTCAATTTGCAGCGAGAGCAAACAAGGTTATATTAATATGTTGTCTTTAGTATTAGTCGGTTTAATTTCTGTCAATGTTTTTGCCAGTGGCTGGTTACCATAGGTACCTACTGATAATACTACTTAGATCGATAGATAGACTAGTAAGTCCTTTGAACTGTTGTATTGCTTATGAAGCCCACAGGCCTTACCGCGAACCACGAACGAAGTGTTTCCTCTCTCTCGCACTTGTAAATACGCACATAAGTGTGATAGGGAGGCAACACTTCGTTCGT
This sequence comes from Thaumatotibia leucotreta, assembly GCA_025490895.1. Taxonomy (NCBI): domain Eukaryota; kingdom Metazoa; phylum Arthropoda; class Insecta; order Lepidoptera; family Tortricidae; genus Thaumatotibia; species Thaumatotibia leucotreta. The sequence continues at coordinate 124,398 of JALPQI010030667.1, read as the reverse complement.
GGTTTGCGGTAGAGCCTCAGGACGGGGAACAAGATTTTTTTTTTAAATAGACGTACTTCTGCAAAAATGAACCAATGCACACGACTTCGACATTTTAAAGATTGACTTCTTTGTTGTGATTTAAAGTGTTAATTAGAATGACAATTTTGTATGGATTGGTTCCTTTTTGCAGAACTACATCCAAATTATCTAGACCTCCAAAAACCTTGAACTTTTTTCTGGTCATTAGGAAGCTTATTCCTATCACCTGAAAAATAACCATAGTTTTCGACATTTTCATACATTCCCAATTAGCAAGATGGCCAATAGCACAGAAAGTAAGTTACTCCGACGTCAGCGATTTCCATAGCGGCAAACGCTTAGTAAGGCTGCAGGACGGCTAGATGTTTTTAGATAAATTAATAAATATCTATCTTGGGACCTCTTACACAAATCGACCTAGTCCCACGGTAAGCTCGATTAAGGTACCTATGTGATGTGGGTACCAAGCGACGATATATATAACAGATAGATAAATGTCATATATGTACATAGATATTTAAAAAATACATAGACAGCCACGACCAAGGAACAAATATTTGTGATAAATAAATACACAAATAATGTTCTCGCCAGGATTTAAACCCAGAACCTCCAGCTTCGTAGGCAGGGTCACCAACCAACTAGGCTACGGAGACTGACGACATAGTTATTTAAATAAAAATATGGAAACATTGATCTATGTAAAAGTGAAAACTATGTAGGAATAAGCCATGTCTTGTAATCACATTGCTGCACAAAGGTTTTTTCACACTAATAATTGTTTTTTTTTTCTTAAGTGATATTCAAAACTAAGCTTTGTAAACAATTCTTGCCATATGCTGCCGGTTCATATGTTTGGAATAGGTATAAATGTATGACATGTTTTATGAAATTGACATATATAAAACACGCCTTAGAAGTGTCTAATATTACTGGCAAAAGTATTACAAAATATTTTTCCTCTTAAAATTATACGTCACGTAAGTCACTGTTTAAAGTGTTTTATCATATCGACAGCTTTCGATTGAAAAACAAAACATTACAACATCGATAAACCTTCAACCCGCACTCACCTAAATAAATTTTTAAAGACAAATGCAGGTTAGTTCGCTGCGAGCTTGGGAAATAAACCATTTGCAATCACTTGGGAAAAACGTCAAGTGCGGCCATGCCGGCCGAGCGGAACGTACTGCCCGCGCCGCCAACCAACTAAACACAACTTTACTCACAATACCAGCTGTGAACTTGTTCCACACTATGCTTCTAACTTGACCTCGAAATCAGTAATAAATAAACCCAAGGAGGGTCACAGTAAAGTTGGACGCCTGTGACGATTTGCTTGATGTCTTGTGATTCGAACGCCAGGCCGAGGACAGAACACAACACCACCTGTTTATTTACCCAGATTGTACGATTTCACTTTACGAGCCTTTTGATGAATTTTGATGTCACCTAACAACAATGCTTTCTACCGCGATCAATGGAGATAAGTAATTTGTAATGGAGATAAGTCTCACACTACAGATCACCTCGGACTTTTCAAAGTGGAGACGTCAAAACATTGTAGGTACCTACCTATCTACTGAATCGGAAATAAAGTTTGGCGTCAGGTATGCTTTATTGTTACATGAATTTTACTTAAATACATTTATGTGGTCGAAGCATTTCTTCCAGTAGTAGATGCACACACACACACACACACACACACACACACACACACACACACACACACACTCACACACACACACACACACACACACACACTGACTGGCAGTGTCATTTAGAATAAAGTGTGGGTCAATAGAAAAAGAAAAAAAGGTAAACAAATATGGCGGACCGGCAATCGCATTTGTTGTCTATGAAAATAGTGATGGGACCGATGGGAATAGTATTAACTTTAATCGACCAAATATATCCTTCGCGAAATAATTACGAACTCAATACAGTGTGTGTCTTTCATAGCGACATTGCTTTTAAGTAACGATAGATTAAAGTGTTGTTAACCATTTTAGTAAAAGAATATAATGATTGCCTTTATTATTTAAGAGTAATTAATTTTTATAGAAATCTTGAGCAGCAATGTATTGCAAACATTTATTGGACGTTTCTGAGAGGAAAAGCTAGTTTCGTTTTCATTTTAATTCGATCAAATCATTAAAGTAACTGCGAACTGTTGCCGACGTTAACTTATTTACTGAATTATCCATTACTAGAAAATACTACAATTTAAAACATGCGAGATTTGGACTACACTAGCACAACAAATTTACATCAACAATTCTTTCTGTGTCTTACTGTCTTAGCCAGCACATTTTGAATAGTATTATTCACTGAACTGATATCAAAAATCACTGCACATACATTATCACTTCTTAGAAATCATATTACCTACATAGTTCAATCATTTTTATTAAATTTATTAGGAAAGTCTGTTGATCAACAAACTTGATGTTATCTTGACACTTCAACTCAATCAATGTGAAGTTTTCAATCGGTACATAAACAAAACGATTATCTGATTCCGCCTTCTTAGTTAACACTAAATTACCTAGCGCTTAATCGTCTCTGTCGCACTTATAAGAAAGAATGACAAAGACGGAAAACTAAAATACGCTACTGAGCGATAGCCATTGGCAACTTGGCTTTTTTAAATACTTTAACTAAATATGCTAATTTATAAATAAATAATAAATAATAATATGCTAATTTCAGTTCATTAAGACTTGTACTTTCACCCCTTAAAAGCAATGTCGTTATGAAAGACACACACTGTATAAGTAAGTATTAGGTAATAGTGTGGGAACAATTTTTTATGACAAAAAGCCATTAATCCTACTAACAATTTTTAATCGGAGTGACTGTCACTATCACTACTCTCCTCCGATGTGTCATCATCAGTGACTGTGATGATGAAAGCTTTTTTACAGCCGCATTGTCAATAACAGTGTCGGAAATTCCGTCAATCACATTTCTCACTATTTTTTACAACTTTGCTAACAACATCTATCGATACTTCCATAATCGCTGCCGTTGTTTTATACAAAAAAAGTAGGTGAGGTTCTTTCTAAATGTCTGTAGACATTTAAAATAAACCTTTTCATATCTTCCGTTCGTTGTTTTTTACAATCTTAGCTATTTTTGGCGGCTTTAATCCCTATGGACCAGGTTCACTCATTGTAATTTAAAATAAAGTTAGATAAAGAGACAGACATTTACTTTTCATTTATCTACACTTTTGAGTTTAATTTAAAAGAAGTTACCTTTATAACAAACCTTTTGAAGACGAAATGAGGCCCGTAAATAGCTAAGTCAAGTTGCGTTATTCTGTAGCAAAAATGTAACGAAATCACAATGTTTATCTTAGTCCATATATAAAATAGCCAAGTCGTAGTTTAACCAGTTGCAAAAATCCAATCAAATTACAATTATCGGAGTCCAAATAGAAAAGCTAAGCCGTAATAAAGTAAATATCAGAAGAATATAATAATACACAAAACCCGTAATAACACGAAAAAGTAGATTTTTTTTTAAATACCCGTCTTTAGTTTTTCTCAATTTACCGTCACTTCTGGCAGTCATGGTTAACCCGCATACTCACGTATCCGATATTAAACTCCGCCACGAAGTCCGCGAATTATGCCGCTTAACGTTGTAGGTACCGGTACACATCAATAGTTTCCCAAATGACTCACGAACAATCATTTTCGTATATTGTTGGGTATAGTCGTAATATCAAAGAAAAAAATAAGAAAATCGCGTGACTAAAACAATCGATCGAATAAAACCGAATCGATAACGGAATAAAACTGTTTTATGTCCCATCACTACAAATGTTAGTTTTTTCATAGACAAGATAAATTTCGATGAGTAAAAAATCTCGACTAGCCCTTGACATAATATCGTAAAACACGTCCGAAGATTTCTTTGTGCTTAATTATTAATAAATATCAGATATTTTAACTAAAAATGTATGTGAACACAAGGTTTAAGGTTCTAAGTTGTGGATAGTATCAAGATTGTGTTTGGAAAGTATGTGGTTACGAAGTAATTCAGGTTTGCAGGTTTGTTTACCTTTTTTTCTTTTTCTATTGACCCACACTGTAGAAGAGTTACGAAAGTTAGTCATACTACAAACCGTATAATGGGTAACTTCGTGACACAAAAGAGTGACGTTAAGTTTTGTTTTTATTTAAGACCTTAACAATGTACATTTTAGCGAAACTTATTACATTATAGGTATTAAATAAAACCCGTAGAATAATTAATACAAGTATAAAATTCAGAAACGAAATAGACTACGATTACCTACATAATCTACATATACAACATTTAAATATTTAACTTAGTATTTATTACTTATTTTCCTTGATATACATAATTATATCAAGGATAATAAAAATATATATACGCGGGTTTTTTCGTCGTTTGAACGTTAATTACTGAATAATTAGTAATGGAGCGTAACGAGACTTATAAAATAATTAAAAAATAAATAATACTTTTAAGTCCCTGCTATCGTGTTTTCAATTAGTTTAAGTAGGTAACTTGGTATTTAATAATATAGTAAGTACCTACTGCGATAAGGTGTAATGTACTATTACTATTGTTAAAAGTCACTTATTATAAATGAGTACGTGATCTGGTATATTATATTTAATCGATTTAATTAAAAATGACGTCATCGTCAGTTAAGTTAGTCTAGAGCGAGGCGAATTTACATGTCGAGCGTGTGTTAGCAGCCATGATTGTCGCAAATAACATACTCGTAGCTGCGAGATTGAATACGTGTAGAGAACTTTATGATTACTGATTAGATAGCAGCGATAAATTAGAGCAAGCTGAGAAAAAATAACTGTAATTTACGTGCTTGTTATAAACATAAATGATAAAGCTCCTGAAATTCTTAAGGCCAAGAAAAAATCACCTCTTCAAAAATAAGTTGGCACGCCTACTTATTAAAAAGGCTAATATACGAATACTTGAATGATAGAGATTTAATTAATGTTTTCTGTATTATCCGCAAACTTTTTTCGTTCCTTAGAATTTGATATTTATTTTGCTTGGTGCAATAGTATATTATCGTGGTAATGCGGCGAGCATTGAATACCAGTAATACCTACATTCCGCCCGGGGCTTTAGAATATCTAAGAAGAAATTAGAATTTTTCCTTCCATAATAATATGACAATGTCTTAGGTTAGGGTTTAGCTTATATTTTGAGTTTTACAGTCGTAAATGAAAAAATGTAAATTATAGTTGGCGATTTCTAAGAATGAACTTTTGACAGTTATAACTTAATCCTTATTTCATATGAGGGTAAGACTCGCCATTTTTCCGATAGTCTAACGTCATATACACCGTGTTTCACTTAACACCAAAAACCAGAAAAGCGTTTGTTCAGAATCGGGAGTAGAATCGATTGAGCTATATCTTGTTGGGGGTAATATTTATATTTTTATTTGTATTTTTAGTTATTTTTTAAGTGCCCAGTCTACAAATTCGTAATACAACATTATGCATATCGCATTGTTGAAGGTTGTATACCTTTTTCAGTATTTAGGGGTATTTTGGTAATAATGGCTGGTTACCTGGACGATTATTTTTTCCGCTACGAGTTTGACGTTGTTTGTCAATTTGATTTGTATGTTCATTCCGTAGATATTTCTAATTATCATGGCGTTTAGATTCACGAACGTTCAATACTGTGAAATGGTAAGAACGCAAGCACGCCGCAATGACAATGTCAATTTAGCGGTAAGGACTTATCACGAGGAGTTTTGTGTCGCCGTGTCGAATGCCACCATAGCCGCAGCTACTCAACGACTTCGAGACTACGATTCTTTCGACCACCAATGGCCAGAGTAAGGCATGATGCAATGAACCCTGATTTCGAGGAGGCCGTCTTAGAGTATTTTCGCGTTAATCATACGGCTAGCACACGATAAGCTGGTCGTCGGTTTAACTGTGATCATAAGAATATTTGGAGAATTTTGAGAGACGACCAGCAACACCCTTTTCACTATCTTCTGTGTCAGGAGCTCAACAGATTGTTGCTTGAAGACGTTCCCTTGCAGTTTGTACATCAAATATATTACCAGCATGATGGTGCTCCTGCACACTTCCAGATAAACGTCAGGAGACATCTGGACAATATTTATGGGCAGCATTGGATCGGACGTCGAGGCCTAGTGCAATGGCAAGCCAGATCACCGGATTTAACTCCACTAGACTTTTTTTGTGGAGTAAAATTAAAACGTTGGTGTACGATAACGGACCAGGACCGACGACTATTGACGAACTACGAAACAAAATTACTGCCTCTTTTGAGACGGTTAAAAATACTCCTGAAGTGCTGCAGTCAATCAGAAACAATTTACGGAAACGAGCATTGCTCTGCCGTCGCCAAGGCGGGCGACATTTTGAACAGCTCTTGAACATCCGCTAATTTTGTTATAATTTTTATGTACACAATTGGTCATTACTTATGTAAATGAATTGAAAGAGTTGTTTTTTTATTTTCAACTCACCAACTTACATAGTTAATACTTAAACATTTCTGAATCTGAGAGAGCATTCGTAACCGTTATAATGGCGGGATCCGATACTGAATTCGACCGATTCATATTGCATTATTTAGTACTGAGTTAGTTAATCAGTCGTTATAATGGCGGGACGAGACTATTTGAAATGGAAGAGGTACTAATTCTTTTACAACAGGTACCAAATAGTACCAATTCAGTACTAAACAATATAATATGAATCCACAGAATTCAGGACCTGGTTCCGCCATAACGTTATAATGGCGGGACCAGACTATTTCAAATAAAGCTTTGAAATGGAAGTTCTATTTTTTTTACAAAAGGTAGCAAATAGTACCAATTCAGTACTAAACAATGCAATATAAATCGACAGAATTCAGGACCTGGTTCAAAACGGACGACATTTTATATCGACTCCGACACAAAATCGTTGTTGGACGACTGTGAACAGCATATAAAATGTTCTGCCACCGGAACGGCCGATTAAAAATCGGCCCACATCCGACATAGTGGGAACGAGCTCTTAGACACTGGTCTCACCGCAAGCTACTAATCTATGAACTAACGGCTATAAACACGAACGAAAGATACACACTCTCGAGTAAAAAAAAAAGACACGGCCGTTCAGCCCTTCACAACATTGGCCGAACATAGGAGATCGTACGGACGCAGCTATACAAGTTCTAAAGTTGCGTCCCGTACGATCGCCTATGCACTTTCTGTCCGCCCGTCTCTGTGTCCGCTTGTCTGTAACCTGCAGGTTGTTATTTTATGAGCTGTGATAGCTAAACAGTCGATTTTTTTCAGATATAATGTTAACATATTCCTGTTGCCACAGATACGCCACACACCACCATACAACACCATTAGGGAATATTTCGCATTTTACGTAGGAGGCACTCCAGTTGGCGTGTTTGCGTTATGACTCTCGCTTCCACCTGTATACTAATGGGAGCAAGAGGCAAAACGCAAATACATACGCCAAGTGAAGTATCAGCATAAGCAAGCAGTCATAACAAATAGTGTCATAATCAGGGTCTGGTTTTATACAGCTACAATTTACAAGCAGCAGTCTCTTTCTAACTTACTTTGCTAAAAAGAGACAGAAATATTCCCAAATGTTATGCATGACTAAAAATACTCTTTTTCCATACCTACATTTGATTAGAACAAGTCTTTCTAATTCTAAAGGTCAAACCTACCTTTTAATAAACTTTTTGTTAGAAGATATGTCTTTTTAATTCTTAGGAGCGACATGTCAAACTGGCCGTTTTCAAATAAACCCAGTGACATCACAGGTAACTCAGAAATAGAAAACGTACGTACATCTCTCTTTGGCACCGAATTTAATTGGTAAGCCAGATAAGGATAGTTACTTGTATAATAAATGTTGTACTACATCTATGCTTTAGTCCTTAATCTTCGATGCAACTGGCCTAATTTGAAAACGCTCGAGTGTCATAATCATAAGAAATCGAACTCGTACCTAATTACAACTTTGTCATTTTGAATGTTAAGTTAAGTTTGCTTAGCTTTCCTATTTGAAGTTTACTGTGACAAAGTTTTAAAGTGGTTTACAGCGACACAGCTGTCTATTGGTAAACCTTATGTCGTTGCAATAATGTACAAAATAAATAGTTTCAACGTTTATGATGGTAGCTAGCAATTATTTTACTGAGTGTAGAGTTAAAAGTCGAGTAGAGGTGTACAGAAAATCAAACATCCAATAAAAAAATAAATAAACAACAGATTAAAAAATGAATACTATAGATAAGTTTAAAAAAATAAAAATCAGTTGGGGTGTCTGAGGTTTTGAGTGTTACCAGAAACACCGTGTATACCTATAATATAAGGCTCATTTCTAAACTCAAATGTTCATTCTTAGAAATGTTAATTCTCAATGTTTGACAGCAGAAAAGCTCGTTGCTTCCTAAGGGCGCATTCTCTCTATAGTCTGTGAGTCCTCAGCTTCCAACTTGCAACGTAGCGCAGTCGTAAATCAGGTGCACCCGATGGTGTGTTTAGTCAGGCATCATTACCAAGGTACCCTTCCATCTGTGTGTATGATTTTGATTACGATTAGTGGATATCAAACACCTATCCAGTGGAAAAGCGCCTTTATTACTGGTTGTCTATAGCTGTCTACTCGCTTGTGTTCGGACTGGAATGCCATCCCTGCATTCCGACGCGACGGGAGTCGTCTATATTGCGTGCGTGACGCTCGGCGCACCCGTGGTTGACTTAGATGCGTTCGGTTTGCCAACCATAATTATGAAGTTTATGAAGCAACCATATTGTTTTTTTTTTTACATTATTAGTGCAAAAAGATATATCGATGGCAGCTCCATATTCTCTCGCTATTTAAGATGATACGAGGTGTTATGTAGGTTAGGTACTACTGGCATTGGCATACTACCCCTCAGGTTGAGGCCCTAAACGGGTGGCTCTAAGCATCATCCGCGAAAGGTCAGTAGTACGTGGTAGGTCGAATCCCACTTCTGACGTTGGTGGACTTGGTATTTTTCTTATACTATACGTATAAAATTCGTTGAAAACCGAAAAGAGAAATATTAAAACTTTTTTATGCCAGTTTAGCCATTGTAAGAAGAAATAACAAGGAAGAAAATAAGAGTAGTCCAACAAGGTATTCACGAGTCTAAAAATAGGTATTGTTAAAATGTTTCGGATAAAATCACCGTGGTCGCTGTGACCGAAGCGATTTTAAATAAGCATTGTTTTCCTGAATGAGCGTTGCTAGTCGTATCACCAACCCAGCGTGTAGCTCAAGTATAAGTACCTAACCAATCTTAGTGGGACCTCCAATTCCTCCTATCTAAAGTGAGGCCTAAGACATTGGTTAAGTAGATGTGGTGCTTGAGCGATGGGTATAAAGTGCAACGGACAAGGCTAAGGTGACATCAGCTTAGGAGTTACCGCAACGAATTAAATGTATTTTTTGCGGCACAAGTTTATTCATATTTAAAGTACCTACAGAAACGTAAATAACGTCATAAATATTTATGTTGTTCGGCGATGCTTTATGTAGTTTAATTTTGAGTACCGATTCTGGAATCTCTCACTATTTATGCTATATATAGGTGCAATTTAGCTATTACTAGAGTACGGAAGAATACTTATGCCCTATATTAGGAGCAATTACGAGTTATGGCGAAAGCCAAGGAATTCCAATAAATAAATAAGATTCCCGCATGATGAGTATGGTAACCTACTTTACTTACCCAACATAATAAACTACCTACATAATTATAAATATTAGCTACCTACATAATTAAGTAGTGTGACTACTGGGGAAAAATTAAAATTACAAATCAAAATATTTAGTTAATACCTACATAATATTATCATTTATGTCTATTGGAATAATAGTTATTTATGAATTTTATGATACTAATGTGGATAGACTGCGTATTTCCAAGGAGATATGATATCAAAATATGAAAGCTGTGTTTTTTAGAGTTCCGTAGTCTAGTCGACTAGGGACCCTTATAGTTTCGCTATGTCTGTCTGTCTCTCTGTGTGTCCGTCTATCCGCGGATAATATCAGTGACCGTTAGCACGAGAAAGCTGAAATTTGGTGCCGACAAAGCGGTAAAATAAAAAGTGGATAAAATATTTTAAAATAAAAATAAAACCGCCTTCAAAAATTCGCCCAAACTAAAAAGTCAAAAATAATTTTAGTTCCTACTTCTTAGGATTTCCTACACAAACCTTTAAACCTTTTACCCTATTCATTGAAATAAAATATTATGGCTAGGTACCCTACAGATTTCTTAGAAGTCGGTGCCAAGCCAAATACGTTCATTCAGGTATATATTAGATAGAGCTTTGTAACTTACTGTCACTCTGATTATGTTTTTATCAACAGAATGGTCTACCTCAGTCATTTTGATGAAAGCATAACCGGAGTGACAGTAAGTTACAAAGCTCTAGCCTCTATCAAATACAGTTATATACTCGCGAAGAGAACATATTTGGCTTGGCACCGACTTCTAAGAAATCTGTAGGATACCTAGCCATAATATTTTATTTCAATGAATAGGGTAAAAGGTTTAAAGGTTTGTGTAGGAAATCCTAAGAAGTAGGAACTAAAATTATTTTTGACTTTTTAGTTTGGGCGAATTTTTGAAGGCGGTTTTATTTTTATTTTAAAATATTTTATTTTTTGCTTTTTAGTAGTGTAAAATCGTTATTTAGTATGCTCTAAATACTTATAATTAGAATGTACTGCACTGTAATAGGCCAGAAAACCTGAACTGGATACCTTAAATATTCAAAGAATTATCCCATTATGAAGGAGATATACATTGTATCATCAGCAAGTATGAATAATTTCAAAGATTATAGGTAACAGCCTTAGCATGCCTATATTATTTAAAGAATCACTTACCGCTAACCAACATGTCATAACTACTAAGCAAACACTTAAATAGATCTCGAAAATGTATGACAGTTGTTATATTCAAAGAATTATCCCATTATCAAGGAGATATACATTGTATCATCAGCAAGTATGAATAATTTCAAAGATTATAGGTAACAGCCTTAGCATGCCTATATTATTTAAAGAATCACTTACCGCTAACCAACATGTCATAACTACTAAGCAAACACTTAAATAGATATATTCAAAGAATTATCCTCCAACTCCTAATAGTTAAGGAGTTTCGTCATCAGCTCACCAACATGAGACTATGACCACCTAAAGGCAAATACTCAAATAGCTTCCAAAATACATGAACTGTGTTATATTTAAAGAATTATCCCCCAACTCCTAATTTCTAAGGAGTTGTACCTTCCATCATCAGCTCACCGACATGAAAGGATGGCCACCTAAACGCAAATACTCGAATAGCTTCCAAAATACATGAAATATGTTATATTTAAGGAATTGTCTCCCAACTCCTAATCTCTAAGGAGTTGTACCTTTCATCATCAGCTCAACAACATGAACGGATGACCACCTAAAGGCAAATACTCAAATAGCTTCCAAAATACACGAAATATGTTATACTTAAAGAATTATCCCCCAACTCCTAATTGCTAAGGAGTTGTACCTTCCATCATCAGATCACCAACTTAAAACGTTCATGACTAGACGCAAATACTTGATTAGTCTTCGAAAATAAATGAAAAATGTCATGTGTGCCTACAACATTTGAAGAGTTCCCTCGATTTCTCCAGGATCCCATCATCAGATCTGGATTCGGTGACAATGGGACCAACTAGAAGGTATACCCATTCAAACAAAAAAAGAATTTTTCAAATCGGTCCACGCGTCTTCGAGTAATCGGGGAACATACATAAAAAAAAAAAAGATTTCGACGAATTGTAAACCTCCTCCTTTTTGAAGTCGGTTAAAAAAGGTGTTTTACTTGGGTTGCAGTTTACTGCAACCCAAGTAAAACACCTTTTACCTACCGAATTTTTATGTGCTACAATGCCATAACTGTAGACCTATACTCCTACCCAACAATTCAGTGCTACAAATGCTGTCGTTTTGGACATACCAAACTTAAATGCAACTCGCGTCCCCGTTGTTACAAATGTGGTGAAGGCCATGTTGGAGATACTTGCTCTGTAGAAGAGGATTCTGTTCATTGTTGTTTATGTTCTGGCAACCATTTCGCAACTAATAAAATATGCCCTGAATTCGAAAGACAAACTAAAATTAAATCGTATATGGCACAAAACTGTGTCTCTTATGCTGAAGCAAATAAAGTATATGAACCAGTATCAAAGTCGTTTGCTGACATAGCTAGAACTACTCCTCAGTCAAGTTCTCCTCGGGCATTTCTGGTGCCGCCTTCCCCATTATCATCATCTAATCATCCATCTACACCTATTAGATCATATAAAAAAACTATATTCATGAAACCTTCCGTAGCTCCAAAGGTAATTAGAGGCTATAATAAATCAGAACACAACAATCTCATAAGAGATTATGATGCACCGGCACCCGGCAATGGTGTAGCATTGTCTCATTCTTGCAAATCAGATGAACCCGTATACACTATCTCCGATATAATTACTCTTCTAACGGAACTTAATAACAAAAATAACATGTCTTCCTCCAATTCTTCAACCGTACAACGTCGCCCATCTCTTATTGACACTATTAAGGACTTTAACACCAATAATGGCTCTCAGCCACGAAGTAATAATTCAGTGGAATTGCCGAAGCGCAATATCCAATAAAAGTGACTTGCTCCACTTGCTTAATAAGTATGAACCCCTTATTGTTGTCCTGTCGGAGACATGGCTTAAGCCGGAGTCTGTGTTACGGATTCCGGGTTATGTCATTGTCCGACATGACAGATCTGACGGCTATGGCGGTGTGGCCATAGTAGTCAGGGATACCATACCATTTTCTTCTTTTCCCTTTCCTGTTTTTAGCGATGACATATCTGTCATTGCTGCACTTGTAAATAATATTTGTATAGTTTCCATTTATTTTTCTCGCCCAAATGTAAATATTTTTGCTCAATTAAATCGTTTATTTTCTGCTCTACCAAAGCCATTCTTAGTATTAGGAGATTTTAATTCCCAACATCAATCTTGGGGTAGCTCTAATTCAAATTGGTTTGGGGAGCAATTGCTAGATTTAATTGATACACATAATATATGTATTTTAAACACTGGTTTGCCAACCAGACATACTGATCCGACCCAAGGAGTCAGTGCGCCGGACTTATCTTTATGTTCTACAGATTTGGCATCTATTCTATATTGGGAACCCCTTGTGTCCTCTTACGGGAGTGATCATTTTCCTATTTTAATAACATTACCCTTTTCCAAGTCTACTACTAAGCCTCAACCACCTCGTGTTAAATATAACGTAAATAATGCAGACTGGAATCTTTATTGCCAAGCAATAGAAAACAAATTTTTAGCTTGTCATGTGGAAAATGATCAAATTTCTGCTGACTCCTTTTCTAAAATACTCGTAGAGGCTGCTGACGAGACTATAAACAAAAATTCTGCCAAAAAACGACACATTCCATCCCCTCCTTGGTGGGACCATGATTGTACAGTAGCGATTAAATCAAGGAAAGGTGCAGAAAAGAAATATTGCGCAGAAATGACTGTCGAAAATTTCGAACATTATTTACAGTCCGTACGTGAATGTAAGAAATTATTAAAAAAAAAGAAATTTGAAGGGTGGCGATCTTTATGCACAAATATTAATCCAAACGTCAGTCCGTCTGAGGTCTGGCGTAACATACGTAGATTTAGATCTGTATATAATAGCCCCTCCCCGAAAATGTCTGTTTCATTAGCAGACCGGTTTATGGATCGACTCGCTCCCCCATCTGCCTCCCCCCATAATCCTGTAACCTCTAACATTCCTCTCTGCATTTCCGATAATCTTTCTGGACTTAATGCTCCCTTTTCCCTGCTTGAACTTAAGGGAATTTTAGGACGCTTAAAAGACACAACTCCTGGTGAAGATTCAATACCATACTCGTTTATCAAAAATCTTAACGATAAAGTCCTTCTGATTTATTTAAATGTTATCAACGCGATTATGATTTCGGGATGCATACCTCTGGCATGGAAAACTCAAACGGTTATTCCTATACTTAAGTCAAACAAACCACCCAGCGAGCCGTTCTCATACCGTCCTATTATTCTCTCGTCGGTGTTGATCAAGGTTGCGGAACATTTAGTGAAAAATCGCCTCGAATGGTTTGTTGAAAGTCGTAATCTCCTAGCAAACTCTCAGTTTGGCTTTAGGAAAAGCAAGAGCACTTTAGACAGTCTTAGTATCTTTACTACGGACATCAGAATTGCTTTTTCTAATAATCATTCTGTAGTCGCAGCTTTCTTAGATATCAGCTCAGCTTATGATAATGTTTTAATATCTGTCCTTAGAGAAAAACTTATCGATCTGAATATACCCATTGTTCTAACAAATTTTATAATTAATATTCTTAATGAGAGACATATAAAACTTTCGATTGATAATGTTTCGTTCATCAGAACTGTATGGAGAGGTTTACCTCAGGGGTCAGTTCTTAGCCCGTTATTATACAATATTTATACACATGACTTAGAACTTAGCTTGAGTGGATCAGGCGATGTATTACAATACGCAGACGATTTACTAATATATAAGTCCGGTCCATCGATTGAATCTAATTGCCGTTCATTAACTTCTACACTCTGTTTGTTAGAATCCTGGCTAGACCGTAATGGTTTAGAGTTATCCGTATCAAAAAGTAAGGCTGTTTTATTTTCTAGAATGCGCAGACCTCCCCCAATTGACATCAAGTATAGTAATGCTTCTATCCCTTCTGCCAACTCGGTTAAATTCCTTGGAGTCACATTAGACTCGAAGCTTACTGGTCTGCCACATTGTGAAACGATTATTGCTAAATGTGAGCGTAATTTAAATATTTTGAGATGCCTAGCAGGTGTATGGTGGGGTGCTCACCCCCTTTCTTTAAAATTAATTTATAATGCCTTAATCAAAAGTGTTCTTGACTACGGTACATTCTTACTAGAACCGGGTAGTGTCTTTGCTTTTAAAAAAATAGACAGCATTCAATATAAGGCATTAAGAATAATTTTAGGAGCCATGAAATCGTCCCCAATAAATTGCTTGCAAGTTGAATGTGTGGAACCACCTCTGAATTTAAGACGTCAATTTTTAGCAGATAAATTCTTATTCCGTTCTGTCCAATTTTCTAATCATCCTCTATTAAATAAACTATCGGATCTTTCCAATCTCACTTCAACATGTAATTATTGGCGAAACAAAGAAAAGCCTTGTCTTATCAAAAGTATAAAGAAATTTGAAGCGATTGAAGCTCCTACTTACCAAACCAAAGTTGCTCCTTTGTTTAACTCAAGTTATGACTGCCTTACCCTACACCCTGATATACACCTAAACATGGGTATTAATACATCTGACCACCATCAAAAATTAACTTTTAATTATGTTGTTGATACTAAGTGGCCCCAATGGCACCGAATATTTACAGATGCTTCGAAGCACTCAACTAATGGATGTGTTGGAGTAGGTCTATACCACTCACAATACAATATTCATCAAAAGATAAAACTCCCCCCCGAATCCTCAGTATTCACAGGAGAATGTTTCGGACTTTTAAAAGCTGTTGAATATGTTTTGCTATTTAAATTAAATAAAACAGTTATTTTTTCGGACTCATTAAGTGCTCTCCAGTCCTTAAACCGTTATCCGTTCGGGACACGTAATCAGTTCCCTATAATAATAGAAATTAGAAAATCACTACTATTATGCTCATCGAAAAACCTTTCAGTAGCCTTCGCATGGGTTCCAGCTCATTGCGGTATATCTGGTAACGAGAGAGCTGATGGGCTTGCTAACGACGCTATAGCTTCCGGAGATCGCTTCCCATACAAAAATTATTCCCATGACTTGGCCATTTTACCCAGAATTTACCTTAGGGATGCTTGGAATGACGTATGGACATCAAATAGCTCAAAAGGTCGTCACTACCGCTCTATACAACCCACTATTCCAGTGAAACCTTGGTTTTCTAAACTCAGACTCGGTAAAAAAGTTACATAAATTTTATCACGTATGCGCTTGGGTCATGTTTGCTCTCCGATGCACCTCGCCAAATTAAAAATTATTAATAGCCCATCTTGCCAATGCGGGTACTCTGAAGGCGACTTAAACCATATTTTTTTAGCTTGCCCTCTAAATGATCGTTCATCTTTTCTTGAAAAACTCACTTCCCTTGATATCCCATTCCCGCTTTCCATCCCTATCTTACTATATTCACTCGATCCTGATATATACAAAATTCTTTCAGATTTCATTACATTGAATAACATCAAAATTTAAGCATATGTATTTTTTCATAACTCCTACTTTCATCCATTTATCCCATTACCCACTGATCTTTTAATATCCTTTTCCAAATTCCGTTTGTACCTTTTCCGTAAATTTATCCCGTTTCCCCGTTTTCGCAACTCGGGCCAAATGCACAAACCGTGCGAAGGCCGGAACAAGAAAAAAAAAAAAAACAACTATAATATACAGTGTGTATATGAAATATAGCCGCATATTGTAACCAGACGTAGATTTAAGTATTATAGTCTAACTTTTATGACAATTATTAATTTAGCGTTAACTACCATGGCGTAATTAATTTTTGATTTTTTTTGAGCAGCAATGTACGGCGTACACTTATCACTAGTGACAGTTGTGATATTACGATGTTTATTGTCAACAAACAACAACAAAGCTTTACATTGCGTGCTGAATTATTTTATATGAAAGAAAAAAGTTTGCTTTTTTAAATAATTTTGCGATAAATATATTAATTAGTGTCTATACTATACTAAGACCCCCTAAAGTTTGCGATTATATCAAATATACACGCTGTATATCTACTATTCGTAAACATTTTAAGCTTACCTAGCAACCCAACCACGTCCTCTCAACCACCTCTATAATAACATTAATAACCAGTTACTGACCTTCAGATATAAACATTATCAAAGTACTTGTTTACACACTCAATTACTCACACAAGCTAAAAAAATTGCTCACTATTCAATAGCTGGAATGTTATAGGTACATTGTAATATTGATGTGAAAGCATCAGCTTGTGAAAGTTTAATTTTTGTATCAATTAAGTGTCTTTGTACCTATTCTATGTAATTTTTGCTATTATATCATAAAGTATATAACAGTAGTGTCTTACTGGCACAACACTAAGTTTTGAGTAAATAAATAGGTTCACATACATTATATGATATATATATATACCTACATATCTTCAATCACCAATAGTGAAAGTTTAGTAACTTAAATTGAAAATAACTTACAATGTACAATAAATAACTAAAAATTAGTAAAACCAATATCTTATTAAAAATAAATATTACTTTTTTATAATCTGTTTTCCCGTTATCAACTCATATCAAGTAAACATAAATATTGTAATAGATAGTAATAAAATGTTGTGCAGAAACAGAACATTCGGCAAGGTTTTGATGTTGTAATTTCATTACATTATTACAATGTGTTTATACCTTAGAGTATGCATGTGTTCAAGATTAAACAACTTTCTTTATGGGACTGATATTGTAATCTAAAAAAATTCGCCTTTCCACACAAAGTAGGTCAATCAGCTGATCAATATTGTATGGAGACGAAAAACCACAAAAAACTAGTAAATTATGCTCCGGACAGCATGGATACCAACACATGGTGATTGTAGTAGCACAGTGATGATATTTTATGAGAAGTTAAATGTCATAGTCATAGTAAAACATAATATTTTAGTTTAGCCTATTAAAATTAAAACAAAAAGGCACAACATTTATCTAGATAAATCACTTGTTTTTTTTTAAAATACCTAATTAACATAATGGTCCATAAAAAGTTTTGAGACTTTTTAAGTTATTAAAATATATATTTTAACAAATACATAAATGGCCTAGTAATAAATACATACTTTTTATAGTACTAATAGTAGTCTTAATGACTCAATTGCTGTTTGGTAATATGTAATTACTTTATAAGATAACAGATGGGTCAGTTAGTTCAATAAAAGTGCATTTCAAATTCTTATCAGATTTCCATCTGATCAGATTACACGAATACAATAAATAACGTAACTATATTATGTTTTCTTACTACACTAAACCTGTAGAACCTGTTTATCCTATTCTATTATCGACCGAAACTAATCACTATGTAAATAATTACGCTGTTTTACACGTAGCTAATGTAAATATATACCTTAAATAGATTCAGCCTGTATCAGGGGTGGACCTCCGAAATCATATCACAGTTTTTCTCCACGAAAGCCATAAGCCGTTGTAGGAGGAAAATATATAGTACTTATTTAAAATTATTGAGCAAATTGAATATTCACTTTCCCTTCACAACACAACACTTGCCATGTAGAGACCAAACTTGATTGGTTAACTTCTGTATGAAATCAAGCCAATCCAATCAATTTAAGTGAGAAGTTCAAGTAGAAGCAAATAGTACAACTTTTTAGTTGAAACAAAGTATGGTGGATAAAATGTACCTTGGTACAATACTATAAGACTACTATTAATTTGACGTAATTCTGAGAATTCCGTGTCCTTAATGCCGTCGTAAAGTGTTGCGTAAGGTGGGGTGATTGTTCCTAAATAAATAAGTAAATAATTTTTATTTTTATAAAAAAAATTGCTTGTTTCGGACATTAAGTTTCTTGTATTACAATTATATTGTTTACTGAATTCCACACTAGACAAAGCCAGTCTGGTACTCAGGTGGCTATTGTGCTGCACAAGCGAGTTGGGCTGCTTTTCGGGTTCAAAAATATTATAATATGTGTTATATTATCATTTATAACTAATAAATTACAATTATTTGCGATATTTGACTTTATTGGCTTAATAGTTGCATGAATTTCCTATCCATAAAATACATTATGATAAAAATTGAACGTTCCCCTATTTCTGTCACAGTAAATGTGACATTACGCAGGTGATTAATTGTCAAATTGTCATTGTCACTTGTCAGTAAGCTTTTTGTTTGTTGCGCAATTTAACATTAGCCAAAAACAATAAAAACACAAGGACCTCAAAGGACAAAAATCAGCAAGTAAAATTCACAATGGCCAACATACCCTTCATGGACAAGTTACGATCATTCCTAGGCATGGGTCAGCAACCACCGAGAAACGATTTCCGAAACCCGATTTGGGGAGATGACGACGACGACGATGGCGACGAGCTATACTCGCGCACGTACCTCGACGACCACCGCGACGCCCTGGACGCGTTCGCCGACCCGCGCGACTTTCACCGGGACTTCGCTCGGCAGATGCACGACATGTTTCACACTTTTGGTTCTATCTTTGGAGACATGAAGACGTTCATACACGACTTTGAAAATGGGCATATTGAGTCGTCCACGAACACGCCAGCCATCCTGCCCCCCTCGCAACCAGACAAATTTGAAAGCAACAATATTAGAGACTATTATTTGAAACCTGGCTACCACAACAATAGAAATCACCATGATAAGGAAGATGTTGATTTGGATGGTAAGATCTCTTCTCAGGATATAGCAGGTTTGTTGAAACAGAAAGATGAAGAAAGAAAGTCCCCTGTGACTCATTTTAACAGTGACCTTGTGCCAGCGAGGTCTTTTTGCCGAACTGTAATTACAACAAGCATAACTAAACCTGATGGTTCAAGGGAAACTAAGAGGATTGTCAAAGATGGAAATGGAGTGGTTGAGGAAACAATCACTACTACGGAACCTGATCCAAGGGGGCTTAGCACAGCAATGGATTCTTTTTCTCCTGCTAGCTACACCAATGTCTTTTCAGATCTTGGCTCTATCTTTAGAAATTTTTACTAGTACATGCTAATATTATTTTATAAAATGTAAAAGCCCTTACACTTTAGCACTAAGCATTGATTTGGATATGTCTCCAACCATCTTTAAAAAGAGAATAGCAAAGATAGTAATGCAAATAATATAATTTGCCACATCATGTTTAAAAATATCCAAAGTCCACTATGTAGGTAGTCTAATAGTATGAAAAATTACTAAGGTCAATGCAGGTAAGACCGTCTATCTGGAAAGTCCGCCGACCAACTGATTTCCGACCCTAATTGAACAGTGTTAGACACACATGACAGACTTTCCTTTTAAATAAAAGATGCCGAACTTAGCCGCAATGACCTTTGATTTAAAATTCCTAATTTTAAGTATTCCAAGAAGTTGATAGTGGTCACATTTAATATTTAGGGCTCATAATTAGTAATAATTATATTTTATTGAGTATATGATGCAAAATGTACTTACATTATTTTAGTATAATCAAATAATTTCCTGGCTGATTTGAATAAAATCTATATAGTGATAATAATCAAAGACTTGTGTGATTAGGTTTATAATTTCAATAAATTATGGGACAAACAAAGTAAAGTTGTTTTATTGTCTTAAAATAAACAATATGAACATTCCATCATTTAATTGTTACTTAATAAATACATTTAAATAGAGAGCTTTATTTATACAAACATTTGATCCAACTCATTTTCGGCTTCAAACAAAACTTACAACAAAAACTAACTTTGAAAAGGATATTACAGACAAAATAGGTATTGGTACAAGTACCAAGAGATGATCATAAATTAAATAGTCAATAAAACCCCAAATTCTAATTGTACAACAAAAATGGGCCCCATGAATTTAACAGGGGTGTCAGAGGGTAGCAGTCTTGTTTAACAATTCATTCACATTTGTTTGTTAAAGGTAAGCTTATTTGTAGTCCTTGGTAGGTTAGCAGGCTAGTCGGTGCAGTAGCATGCGTCTCGCGTGTTGCTGCGTATCCACGTGAGGTAGCGGTTGACGCGCGTGTACACGCCGGGCCGGTCCGGCCGCGCGCAGCCCTCGCCCCACGAGACGATACCTGCAACACCACCACATTAGCAATGTTGCCAGTACGGACCTTTTGGTCCGATTTTGGATCTTTTTGGCCTTTGGCGGATCATCAAATCGGGCCATTTCGGATATTCATAAATACTCTCCATGTTTGTACTATAAGTACGCTTGAAAATATTCGGTTTCCAGGACTCCTAAGAGGGAAGGCCAAGGGCGAACAATAGTCTGACAGATGTTTTTGGAACATTTCGGATGTTTTTTTTAATAAGAAAAACAGATACATTGTACTTTAAATTTAATTTTCGTTAAACTCTGAGACAGTTTGTTGGCGTTGGGCTCAATTAAATCTTAAACTTCGATGTATAGGTACTCTGCACTGCACAAGGATTAAGATAATAGAACACTGAAATACATAGAAATTGCAATCTATGATGACAACAACTCTTTATGTGAGTAGGTAAATTATTTATGCTAGCAAGCAGCCGACATAGGAGCAAATCAGAATACAGAGCTGGCATCAGTTCACATTAGGGCCTCGAGTCGCTGCAGTAGCACGCGTCGCGCGTGTGGCGCCGCAGCCACGACAGGTAGCGGTTCACGCGCGTGTACACGCCCGGCTTGTTAGGCCGCGCGCAGCCCTCGCCCCAAGAGACAATGCCTGCAAAATATCACCACATTACCATTCCTTACACCACAAGCGGACAGTTGCCTGGTGGCGCTGAACGTACCTATATATAGCGCACGTCGTCGATGTATTTTCTCCATTGCATTCTTGAAAACTCATCAGTTACTCAAGAATATTATAGATACCTTTTGAATTTTGAAGTATACAGTCTCGCCATTCCTTAACCGGACGTTTCGCGGCAAGAAATTGCCCTAAATAACTAAGTAGTACCTTCCTATTCTTCAACAATACTTAACACTTCGACAAGTTTTGGCACTTGTGTATTTAGTTACACCTCAGCTAGGTATGGCTATATGGTGGGTAGGTATCATAATCCCAAAGAAATAGACCAAGCTAATCGTCCGAGGTAGCCCACCTTGAACTACGTATACTTTCTAATACTCTGTGCTTGAACTTATACTTTTTCTTTGGTAATAATTATGACATAAGAATTTTCCACTTCGTCCATCCGCATGCTTTTGATAAAATAGATAAGGATCACGTTGGCGTGGACTCAACCGACAGTAAAAAAATGGTGCAGACACGGTTCATACCTGTGTTATTGCACGTTAGGTGCACTGTAGTATAGTACATACCTAACACATTAAAAGGTTAATTACAGATGTAGTGAGAAATGACTTGCCTTCGGAAACGTTCGTCAACGTCATGCTGTTTCAGTCTATCTCACTGAGACTGACAGTAATAGCTGTCATGCTACTTCAGTCAGACTCGGTGACACTGCCTGAAACAGCATGTGTTTACGAACGTTTCCGAAGGCAAGTAATTTCTCACTACACCTGTAGACTTGCTATTAAGTTTATTAATAGTTCCGAGTATATAGCGAAATGCGGAACCGGGAAGGTGACTTCCTAACTTCACCGGGGTTAATTAACTAATTGGCCGTTACGCTTTTATAAAAAGTTGTTTCACATGGCCAGTCTTCCTCAAGGCGAGGCGAATAATAGATTTATTTTTGGGAGCACTAAAATCGATCTTGAAGAACTTGACCAGAATACAAAAAAAAAATCCAAGATAAAAGTATTGGTAGGACGGTATTTTTGACATCTAGTGAGAAAGTATGTACCTAAGTACCTATTGGTAATTTGCTTGTTAACGAATAAAAGTTTTTTTTTTCGAAAAGTATAATCACACTATCCGTCACCTTAACAATTTATTGAATACACACCTTGAAATTAACTTGCCATAAAAGAGAAATATTTATCCAAAAATGTATCTTCAAAATGTTTACGGTGTGAAAAATAAATATAGGTACCCCATTTTCGATACAAAACGGTTTCATTGCAAATAGAAGGAAAAGACCATGAGAAGAATACTTGCTGACCAACTTCAAATCCTCAGTATCTAACGTAGCGGGCCGTCCGGGTCGTATATGTACGTTGGCTGACTACTCCAGACCACAAGTAGTAGATACTGACCGATTTTCTGCATGATGTTGGTGTCCGTGTTAAGTCTTCAGCATTAGTGCAGCGGGCCGACGGGGTTACCTATACAATCGTTCAGCCCGCGACGTCATACGTTGATAGGCTACATCCAGACTACAAGTGTTAGATACTGACCGACTTCCTGCATGACGTTGGTGTCCGTGTTGAGGATGTGTAACGGGCCGCCCGAGTCGCCCTGGCAGGCGTCCCGTCCGCCCTCAGCTTCGCCGGCACACAGCATGTTGTCCGTGATTCGTTGCTTGTATGCCGTCTGCCGGCACTCCGCGTTCGAGATTATGGGTACGGACACCTGAAATATTTAACAGATTTGCTGGAATGAAAGACCATCGAATACAGCAAGTGAACCTTCAGGAACTTATCATCGGTCAAAAAGATGGCCTAATAATTTTCGACTAACTAACCTAATTATAAATAGAGTCGAAGAGTGCTGAAAACAATGATTTTTGGCTGACTGGTAAGTCTTGAAAGCCTGGTTGCTTTAAACGATAGGTACCTACGAAACAAACCTAGCTTAGGTGTAACAACCATATTCCAACTACCGATCTTTATCTACGTAGTATTAGGCCTATTTACAAATATGCAATTTCATGTTCACGTCGCTTTCATTCTGCTCGCCCTAGCTTTTAGGTAGTTACCTCCTGCAAAGAATTAGAGACGCTTCCTCCTTCAGAGGTGGTGCCCCAGCCGGATGCCAGCCCTGAGTAGTTGGAGTAGGAGAGACCAGGACTGGCCAGACAGACGGGCCGCAGTCCTGGTAGCTCGTCCTCATCGTTGCCCTCCTCGCCCGAGCTCTCGGAATCGGCGCGCAGACGTTTCACGGCTTTGCTCAGGTCTACCTGAAAATATAATTTCACCACGTAGAAATTATCTGCTTGCTGAACCCGTGTTAAACAGGCGTTAAACAGTGTCAAAAATTTGATCACTATAATTTAACAAACCTGGGAGTTGAATTTCCGTTCATGGGAGGTAACTTTAAGGTCTTTAGTACACACCCTGTACCCTGTACTCTGAAGTCCTGTACATATCTTTAAAACTCGAATTTGGGTTTGCTAGTCACACCCGCGCTCATGTGTCCCTACATGCTACCAAACAACATGCTGCTGGCGTGCATAATAATCGTCGTCATCGTAATTAAGATGCAATGATTTCACACCTATTTGAAATTAAATATCTAATGATATTTCCTTCTCCAGAAAGTAGCTTTAGGTACCTACTTTTAAATTAAAATAGAAAACCAGTTCTCCATTCCTAGGATCAATTAACGATTTACCATGAAGCGTAGCGTAATAGGTGGTAAACCTATGCCTAAGTAAGTATCTAAGTTATCGTTCGTCGGGTTAAAGGCAGAACCAACTATTTCCTTGAAGTGGGTTTTGACAAATCGTATTTTATGCCAATGGCATAGTATTTGCTAAAAGATGTTTTACCAAAATAGTTGGTTTTGCCTTTAAACCGGCGCGTTGATGTTTTTTTTATTTACGCCAATTGCTTAAAATCAGACTCAATAGAAAATCGAATTTGATGAATGGATGAAGAAAATAAGTTGTATTCATTGTTACCCTCTGATCAAGCTTCAACAAGGCGATGTCGTTGTCGTAGGTCCCCGGGTTGTAGCGCAGGTGGCGGATGATGGCCTGCACGCCTCGGTCGATGGTCTTCGTCTCATTAGGCATCGAGCGGTCGTGTTCCAGCAGACGGACGGTTATCCTTTCCTTACGGAACCTAAAAAAAAGAGGGCTGCTTACTTAGGCACTGGTACACGATAAAAGAGACACGGTGCTTAGACAAGTTGCCAATCGCTAACGCCTAATCGTCAATCGTAAACGAAAGGCAGCTAACTGTCTCTGTCGCACTAATATGAAAGAGTGACAGAGAGGGAAAACTACGATACGCTAGCAAGCGCTAGCGATTGGCAACTTGGCTAAGCATCCAGAGCCTTAAGGTAAGGTTAGGTTATGTTACTAAACTAGGTATGTATATCTTTGGATATTAAACACAATGTTTAAAAATAGCTTCACTAGTGTAGGCGTTGCTTTAGGTTTTTAGGCAGGTTTTACTCCAAAGCCGCATGATTGTGTAATTTTGATTAACTGGTCAGACAGAAATGCACCTACTTGACTTCCTACTAAATTAAGGCGTTGTTCTGAGAGGCAACAACGATGTTAAAAGTTAGAATGGCAGGGAGTGATGATACACTGTCGTTCAATAGGTTACATGTGTATGACGTTCCTACCCGCTCGTGCAGTGCGCAGCAGTCATGATGTAAAGGTCGTTGATGAGGGAGCCGCCGCAGTAGAAGCGGCCGTTGTACATGAGCGCCGCCATCCACGGCAGCTCCAAGACCTTGGTCTCGTACCCGCCCACAATACGCGAGCGCGTCGGCACGCCACATTCTGAGAGACAAAATTATATATTCATATATTTATGTCGACGACAAATAATAGTATGCAGGTGGCTTATTATGGTCAAGCGACTCAAGCGCACAACAGCGCATCAGAACGTGACGGCAACGCCGATAAATGATTAACACAGAACCATCATTAAGCCTACTTACTGATGATGGTAAAGTTAGAGATGATAGGTATGTATTTATTTATCCAAGATATTTATTTTCTACTAGCAAAACTCGACGGCGGAACTAATCCGTATCGCAACATAATATTTTGTTGTAACAACTGTCTAACGCGTCAACTACAAGAAGCAGACAACGAAGCCAAAAAGTATTCCTTTTTGGAAGCGTTGTTCGGGCGATGCATTTCGGGCAAAGATTTTGGCTTCGTTCAAGAAGGATATCACGTTGCGTCCCAAACAAAACGATGTAATTGGGAACAACAAGTAGGTAAATATGCTTACGACAAGACGGGCAGTCATCTGGAGGATCCTGTGTAGGGCGCAGGGTGGTGGTGGAAGTGGATGCGCCCAGGAGGCTGTTGATCCAGTCGATGAAGCCTTTCTCTCCCTCCTTAGGCGCCTCAGCGGGGTGGCAGCTCGCCGCGCCCACTAAACACACTAGCAGGAACCACCGCATGTTTACGCTGAAACAATTGCGAGATCTTACAATACAAATCAAGCATGGCCCATTAATCATTCCATATCCGGTCCGACACTTCGTTTTCTAATGTAGAGGTACTTAAAGCATAACGTCAGACCCAGACCTGTGGTAGGGTATAGTTAAATAGTGGATACATACAACTGCTTTAGCTTGAGCTCGGAGCGTTCTAGTGGGAGTCATACTTGTGAGTTTTATTAAGATAGATTTCACTTAACTTGCCACTTCATTGAGTTAATCTGTCCCATCCATTATTTAATCGAATTCATGATGTACCTACTACTATGTTAGGATTGAAAGTGGAATTTGTAGATGATTCCTATCAGTAAATGTATACACTATTGCCTTTCCTAGTATAACGTTTTTTTTTGTAAACTTTTTAACTTAATGTGTTGCGCCGTTTCATCACCAGCCTATGTTAGTCCACTGCTGGACGTAGGCCTCTCCTATTAACTATGCGTATAAATAGACGCATTAGGAGGTACTTAAATGCCCATAATCGCACGCTAGGCAAGCGGATTGGCGATCGCAGTAATGTGTCCACTATGATGACCCTTACTGAAGGTAAATTAGTAAAGCTACGCATACGCATAGTCAATTATAATATGTAAAATTAGTCAATGGCTTCCCAGAAGACATATACCTACCTATTACCTACTGAATACTTAAAACCGGGTATATATTTTTTCATTATTTTATTTGTTAAGTATATGGTTCTTAACATTTTTATCGATTTAGCGAGATGTGGAAAGGACAGGTCAAGCACCCGCGTGTACCGCTACCACGCGTCATTTGCATACCGCTGACTGACGGACCTGTTTCCGCGAGGATTTGCACGTTTTTTGTCTTTATTCCGATTATTTATTACCGTACGTATGAAGCTACAAAGATACCGGAATTGTACAAATGTACATCTTTTTTATTGTTCGGTCCTCAAATTTTATGTTTTAGGTACCTAACTGGATTACCGGGGTGCTTAGACAAAGTTGCCAATCGCTAACGCTTAATCGTCAATCACAAACGAAAGGCAGCTAACTGTCTTTGTCGCACTAATATGAAAGACTGATAGAGAGGTAAAACTACGATGCGCTACTAAGCGTTAGCGATTTGCAACTTGGCTAAGTATCCAGGGAAATTTAAACGCGAGATTCTATACAAAGGGCATACTTTCCTATCAATCTAAACAAAACCTTTTTAGAATCGATGTCTAAGCTCGTGACGACATTGACCTAGTAGTACTAAGTGACATGTCGAACGCCGGCACGACGTCTTCCCGATTGGTATGCGCATACGCACGACTCCCGTAGAGAGCTTGACCGTGTTCCTAAGATACCTTGCCGAACCATCGCCTATATCCAGCCAATATAACTGTGATCTCCGATAACTCTTCGGTTTTACTGGTTGCCAGACCAGGTTTATACCGGTTCCAATGAGACGATGAACCTTAAATTAGGTAACAGCTGTTCCGTATTTTCCTGTTCCCCTATAATGCATTAAATGGAAAAGAAAGTTGCACTCGTATAAGTTTTATGGACGGATACGGCAATAGATCTAGGTAAACGTACGCGGCAGATAGGTAGAGGTAAACAAAAAATAATATTGATAGAGTTATGAAAAACTACTCGTTCAGTGATAATTCGAAACGCTACAAGGCGAAATGAACACTCGGAAACACAAAATAAAACTTTGAAGACTAAAATCTCCACAACAAGAAATATGTTTTACCTATGTTTCTTTGAGTTACAGGAACTAACACTTTGTTCGATACTGTATAGATTTAACCTCTCAGGAGCTCAGCTGAGGCTGAAAAAAAAGACCTACAGTCCCTAAAGATCTCGAAATGTATTGGGTTTCACTGAAAATCAACGTCGCGAAATGTGCCCTGTGGCTTATTTCGTGACACCAAAGCTGAGTGCAGCCCATTTAGAGCAATTTATTTTTATATAGGTATGTTGCTATTTATAGATCATAATTTTGTATTGTGCTAATAAAGTAATTTTTCTTTCTTTCTTTCTAAATGCGTTAACCTCTACCTATCTGATGATCTGTGTTAATAAATAAATCTCTAGTAATCAATTTAATTAGAATTTTTGTAAACCCCTTTAAACGAATAAAATCCTTGGGTTCCCCAAACATAACCTAAGCTTCTGGGCACTTCCCTTTAGTTTCGCGTTATATTAGGTAGGTAGTTCTTATTTTCAATCCACAACAATATCTACCAAATCTCTTTTATGATGCTCGGATTTTTTCTGTTACGCGGAAACATAATCCTTAATGCTTTCGAAAATTTAATCCTTGCATTAATGATCGCAAGCAATTGATCTGTAAATAATCACAATCGCGTAGATACCTGCACCACGTTTCTTTAATTTTTTTTACCAAGAATCAATAGGTGTTTATAAAATTCTTCTTTTGTTTAAAGTATATAGGTATTATATTCACAGAACAGTTTTTTTTTCTGAATCTCAACAGATAGATGGGATGGGATGCTAGAGAAAAAAAATATGTAGATACATATATCAATCTGGCTTGAAATCAATTCAATATAACACAACACTTAATTTAAAACAAATCACTCCGAATTCTCAACTCACACTTTAAAGCTAACGGTTCTTTCAAAAAGGCACGCAATGGCGCAACTGGCTCCTCGCGCTCCGTGACCACACTGAACGGCGCAAGGAAATGCTGTCCACTTTCACTGCTCCTGGCAACACTCCCAAATGTGCCGCAAAACCGCCCGCACACTGTTATATGCCAGTCCGACAACCACCATGCATTCCATGCACAGATATACCACATATTAACTGCAATTATCGGTTTAATGGTGTAATTGTAGCATTCATGACAATCATGAGGGATTCAAATGGGTTTCAGTAACATGCAACAGTTTAGCTGCTTGCGTAATGATACCTAAGTATGTAACAATCACTTAATAATAATAATAAAATTGTCAGCTTGGGTAGAGTCGTAAATCACAGTCAGGGGTAGGTACCTACACTTAAACTTTTTATTTTTATAGCTCGTGATATCGCATGTCATGTGTATCAAATTTTCACCATACTTACTAGGCAATTCATTATGTCCATGAAACGTGTCTTTGCCTTAATTTGATGATACCTCCCATCTCCCTTTTTTAGGGTTCCGTAGTCAAAATGGCAAAAACGAAACCCTTATAGTTTCACCATGTCCACATCTGCAATTTGGTGGAGGTATACATATTAATCATGCCATCAAAGTGGTACAATAAAAACTAGTTTTTTTTTCGCTTACCTTTTTTTATTTGCTGTCATCCTATAGTGTGGGGTATCATTGAATAGTTTTCTTAAAAAGAATAAGGGTCTTAGAAGAAAGTTTTTTTTCTAAAGTCCATATTTTCGGAGATAATCGCTCCAAAAGAAAAAAAAATGGTGTCCCCCGCTAACTTTTGACTTTTGATCCGTAGGTCCAAAACTATGAAAAAAATCATGGATCATGGGCTTACAGAATACTTTAAAATAAAACTATTTCGAACATAATCGGCCCAGCCGTTTTTGTTCGAAATAACTACGGAATCCTAACTACTGAGCATGGCCGGCGTGCTCCTGGGTATTGCTACTCCTCTATATTTCTATGCAGGTCAACAGGAGATTTTTTTCAAGTAATTATTAGTGTATGAAACACATTATTGTATACATTTTACAGTCATAATTTAATATCTCGATGATAAATGATGACGATACTGGTCTAGAATCGAAATTAAAATATTTAATTACTAATTGTATGCATGGAAGAATACTTGTAAGAGTTAGGTACGAATTCATTACCTATTGGCTGTGCGCAATTATAACGGACACCTTTAATCTTTATGGGGCCATAAAGTACCCACGTATCTTAAAACCCTAATTGCTATGCTGTTAACTGTAGGTCACGGGTATTTAGCCAGTACATCTGATTAGTAACAGACGTCGTGAAGCAATTTGCATCTGAAATTCAAATTTGTATGTTGTGTCAATACTGTGGATGGCTCTCCCTAACACCTCTAAGAACGCGGTCATTACCAATGTCAGAGTAGGGACCTAGGGACTACATTGTGACTTTAGGAGTAAAATAACAGATGTAGTGCAAAATCTTTTTCCTTCACATTTTCACGAAAACGGCCGAATTTATCTTTTTGTAGTTTCAGTGCAATAGATACATAATTAGGTACTGAAGTTCATTATAACAGCAATGTGAATTTAGGCTTTTCCGTGAAAATCTGATGGAAAAGAATTTAGCACTAGGTACATTTGTACCACTTATTATTCCCTTCTCAGGTCAGGCAGGAGGGAGGAAATAAGGACAACATTAATCTGAACAATAGTGTGTATAATCGAAGCACAAAATCCTTAATTGTTAAAAATCATAAATGTCATTTGGCAAACGACAAGTCAATTTGTATACCCAAGGATCTTGTTATTATTCTGCCAAAGGAGCACTTTAAATAACTCGACTCGAGATACGACATCTTAAATTCGCCTGATCATTTGATCACACGCATTGGCGTGCCGACCATAATGCTAAATTATTTTTGTAGGAACCCTATTCAATTTTTAACATACTTAGTGTTGAAATCATGAAGTTATACAAGTATCAAAGATAGAATGTAAGAATTAATGACTCGCATTAAAACGATCCGTGTCGAGCCGGGCCATCGGACCATCAACGAATCGTCAGACGGCTCGGTCCAACCTGGCACGGTCTAGTGTGAGCCATTAAAATGGTGGTTACATTTTGACATCAATCAACGTCAAATAAAATTTATCCCGTTTGTACGGTCGGCTCTAATAATATGTAAGTATACGATATTTTGATCCCTTATGTTTTTGACATAGGTTCCAAAATGTATACATATTATTAGACGTACATATTATGACGATATTATAAGATTGATAAGTATTAATATCAAGGCCGGGATTAAGTCTGCGAGTTATTTTGTAAGTTCTAGGGACGGAACTATAGGTACCTATTAAGGAATGAGATATATAGTACAGCTCCGTTTCTACTATCTACGTAAAAACTTACAGGTATAAGTCCAGCCTATTATTTTTAATTGAGTGCCACAACTTATAGTTCAGATAGGTACCTACCTATAAATATTATTAAATTGTTATGTTCAAACTTGACGATGTGACGAGCATTGATTCATTTACCTTAGAAGAAGATGACTACATCTGAAATGCAGTTGATTATACCTGGATGCATCTAAAAGACTAATCTAAAATCAGCTCTTTATAAAAAATATACAGAAAATACGTTTATAATTGAAATACAGGGTGATTCTTAAGTCATGAGCTGGAGTCAACAGGGTACTAGGGACGGTCACGCTGAGCAACTTTTACTTCGGAGACAACCAAGAAATTGCATAAAAAATCTCTTAATTATGAGTTAATTCATACTTAACTATCAATTAACTTCTTGGTTGTCGCCATAGTAAAAGTCGGTCAGCATGACCGTAGTAGCCTGTTCACTCCTGCTCATGACTCATGAATCACCCTGTATACATTAATTCGACAAACCTAATGGTTTTGGTTTTAGAATGATAATAATATTTATTGCACAAAATTGATTTCAATAACAAAAATAAAAAAAACTATAAAAACTAGAATGAACTGTACAAAAAAACTTAAAGAATTATAGTGGGCAATGGGTCCCAGTCTCAGCATGTGGAGGGCAATATGCTCAGCGCTGGATTTCAGACTCGTCCCGTGCGAAACCTCGGTCGGTCACAAATACGAACGAGCCCACTGGCTCCCATAAACGAGTACAGATACAGACTCACTAGTCTGTATCTATACTCGTTCGCAATAAGTACAATAAATATGGTAAAAAAACGAAAGCTATAGAAAAACTTACATAATTACATAAATTTAGGCACTTAAGTAATCCTTCTTCAGGAAATCATAATAAAATTAACATCCTCCCTTTTATTCATCTTGTTGATGTTTTCGAGGTGGTTCGAAAATATATGTAGGTACCTAAGTGTAAATTTTAAAACCATACATTTCAAATGTGTCAATAAGTAGACCATCACACGGCCGAGGCTCCATGCAGGTCAGAATGACCTAATTTATGAATGAACTGTGTCACTGGTGCGTTCTGCTTTAATATTCTAATGAAAACATAAATAACTTGTAAAATAACTACCATTGGTTTGGTAGCGAGTATTCGTTCGAATTGAAATGGGGAAGGGTGAACGTTTGTTGCAGTATGTGTAGTTTTTTACCTAGGTAAAGTATTTAAGCTAACTTACAATAAATACTACAAAACAAAGTCGCATCCCGCTGTCGGTCCCTACTCCCTACATATCTATGCTTATATCTTTGAAACTACGCAACGACTTTTGATACGGCTCGGCTTTTTAATAGATAAAATTACTCAAGAGAAAGGTTTTAATATTAGTATGTATTATACCGGCAGTAAGAATAGGTACATTTGTCACCACTCACCACCCCAACTCCTCCTGCGGGTGTCGTAAGAGTCGACTAAGGGATTGAAGTGTCACTGATCATTATTTGATAAAAGATTGATGATGGGCGTCATCATAGTGGACACATTACTGCGATCGCCAATCCGCTTGCCCAGAGTGGCGATTATAGGCATTTGGGTCAAAATTATTTTCGTTGTCTTGTTTCATACCACTTTGTCACGCTTCTATTTGCTATCTCGACTCAGTATCTATTTAAAAAATCCGGTGCACTTGGATTTCTTTTTCACGCTAGATTTTAATCCATACATGAGAAATTGAAAACAAAACATCACCTTATACAAAAATCACCACTGCGTCACGTTTTTAGGGACACAAAATACCTAAGACAACGAAAAGAATTTTGACCCATTTACCTCCTAATGCGTCTATACGCAAAGTTAATAGGAGAGGCCTACGTCCAGCAGTGTACTATCATAGGCTGATGATGGTGATGATTATACCGGCACGGGTTGCTAGTTACACTTAAAGTGTATGTAGATGTCTACAGATCTTAGCCTAAAATGTTCCCCTTACTTTATACTCCGTTTTTCTTGACCTTAACCCTTCTTTAAAAAACATATTGGCCCTAGCCATATAATAGCCATAAATCCCTAGGAATTCCAGGACGACTCATCCTTTTTTAACAGTTACCTTAATTTATTTCTCCCTCCTGTATGGAGTGGTGGCCAATTCGATTAGTAGATATAGCATTTCGTGATTCAGTGATCTCACCGATTTGTTGAAATTCAGCTTCGTTCTAAGTACCTACATGGACATTATGGAAACAAAGCCGAGATATTGGCGAGGCGCGTTATTCAAATAAAGTGAGAAATAAAAAAATGTGGAATGGTGCTCTCTATATAAAAGTAGGTATTAAGTAATATCGGAAGTAGGTACTAAGATAAGAGAGTGAAGTGAAGTGAAGGCCTCCTGATCACATTTTACAGTCCACCATGTCCTTCAAACTGCCTCACAGCCCAGAAGAAGAGGGAAACCCAAAAAGACATGACTGGACTCAATCAAGGTAGACCTAAAGTGCTGCAATGTTTCTGAAGACGACACGTCAGACAGGGCAAAGTGGAAAGAGAAGACGAGGAAGGCAGACCCCAGCATCAGATGGGAATAATAATTGCCAAGGAGAGAGAGAGAAAGAGGAAGGAGGTACTAACACACACTTAGCTAACTTAATGGACCAAACTGCAGTTATACGATTAATGGAGGTTTAAGTACGTAAAGAAAATAAATTAAGATCTAAATTTGGGTAAAAACTTTGTTTTGAGTATCTTATTAGTTATTTTAGGAATAAATATATTGATAGGATCGCTATAAGTCCACCTGGCAAGGCCATTTTTCCGCATGACTGAAATTAGAAATAAATACCTACTACATTTTCTGAAATGAAATTCGACTGGATATGGTTACTGTGGTGTGTTACAAATATTTTTTGGAACGAATTGTTAAACCGTAAACAGGTCAAGTCAAGGAGGTTGGAACTCTTAGGGCGCCTATAGAGAGACGGCGTGACAGACAAAACCCGTGCCGCGCATATGCGTTTTACGCATATGTGCTGTCAGTACCTCTCGGGACGTCATGGGTATATAAACTATAAAAATATACCAAGAATGCCACATTCCTCTGTAATCTGGTGCAGGAACCAGTCTACGTACGTTAATAAACAAAATTCAAACGTTTCCTATCACAGGTAAGTAAAAAAAGTTATATTAAATTGAATATAAAATTAGTATGGGCGAGAGACATAGTGAAGAGACACGACGCTGAATTTGTTATCGATAGTCTATGTAAACTCTTACAACTAAACGGTGTTAGTAGAAATTCAAAATTTGTTTCCGAGTTACGGACGTTTCCTATGTATAAGTAAGTATAATTATGTGTATTTCTCTATTTAAGTACATATATATATCGTCGCCTAGCACCCAAATTACCAGCCTTAATTGAGCTTACCGTGGGACTAGGTGGATTTGTGTAAGATGTCCCAAGTTATTAATTAATTATTATTAAAGTTATTAATTAATTAAATATTATTTATTGCACACCTTGAACAAACAAACCAATGCAAAGGTAACATATATAACTAGACAGAGGTTAAACAACATGCGGTCTTAAGACCGCCTGTTGTTTAACCTCTGTCTAGCCTTACCCTTAACACTTGTTGTTTAACTTTAACCTTAAAGCTAACAACTTAATGTAAGTAGGTACTTATTGTAAATATAAATTCAAATAAATGTATCAAGAAATAAAACTATGAAAACGGATAAACTCGCGTATATTAACTAAATTTCAACTTCATTCCGACGTTTCGAACACTTTACAGGGTTCGTGGTCTCCAGTCATCCGCAGACCACGAACCCTGTAAAGTGTTCGAAACGTCGGAATGAAGTTAAAATTTAGTTAATATACGCGAGTTATCCGTTTTCATAGTTTTATTTCATGAGTAATCCTCGCGGTAACCGAAGAAAATATTAAATGTATCAATTTTACTGTTTTTATATCATTCATAACGACATCATTTTAGTGAGATTTTAAAAATGAGAATGTTTGAATAGCTTTTTTCAAGTAACATTCTTAGTCAAATAACTGTTGGTTTTAATCTATCGATAAAAATATCGAGCCATACCACAACACTATTTACATTAACATGTCAAAATTACCTGACACGGTCGATTTCTATGAAAATGACAGCCAAGGCCGCCTCTATCTCTAAGGTTACACACTAAAGAGGTCCGTGCTCTGTGGGTCAAGTGTACCTAAACTTTAGCCGTGAAAAATATTCGAATATTGACAACTCGTTCTGACCATGTTTTGATTAAATTGTCAAAAAAGTATTTGGTTAATAACGTTTTCATTTATTTAAAAGTTATTTTAAGTATCTTTAAACTGTTGATTTAATTATAGTTGTACCTAGGAAATTCTTACTCAAATTAATACTTAATAAAAAGTATTCCATTTGTAGACACTTCAGAACGTTCTTTCAAAAGAGATCTCAACCTCTGTTCCGCAATCAATGCAAACTCGATAGCAACTCGCCCGCTCGCCGATGCTCTTCCAATAGTGATGCACCGAAGGCTGCAGCGTTATCGGCATACGGGCGCACCTTGGCACAGTTGGTCGTCTTCGCGGGCTGATTCCATGCCGCGCCCTCAGACCCGCGGCAAGGGCAGATCTTTCCAACACACCCACATGTTTATACTGAAGTTTCCATGAAACTGGAGACACAGATTCAAAGATTTATTACGCATTATTATTTGATAATGATAAGCGGTTCTGTCGCACTTAAACCTGCTTACTGGTTCTACGCTCGCTGTGTCCCTTTCTGATTTGAGAATGATTTTAATTTTTCGTAATAAAAGAGTCGAGTGAATAAATGATATTGAAAGCTGAACATATCTATTTAGGCATTATCTATTAGTTATCTGTGTTCCCAGATGCAGACTGTACTTATACCTAGCTATTGAAGCAATCATCAATTTATTCAACTGGTGAAGGCTTTATGGCATGGCTCACTGTCCAGTTTAAGAACAATGGGGAATATCTTTATGTCTATTAAATATGTGGTGCTAATTCCATACGTATAGCACTGAGGAAGTAGACGTAGTATAAACACTCTCTTTTATTTACCAGTCATAGAAAACTATCTAATCAGGGTTTTGTTTTCATCTACTTAAGGTTTTCTCAGTAAAAACCCTTATCTAGGAAATGTTTCCGTAAAAAATATCAAAACCTACCTTAAGGTTAACTTTATTTATTCACAACAGGAAGTGATTCAGCAGTGTACGCAGTATTTCCACTAGGCTATGTAGAAGCACGTGGTTTCTGTTGTTACATCTACGTATGTACGCACATGCCCTTTAGAGATAGTGCTGTTTATTCAGGAAATAGTTCCCTGATATCGTCTTCGCGCAGGGTTAAACAAAGTGTCCTTAATCATGAGTTTACGTACCAAATTTTATGAGGAGTTGAGTAAAGTTTTTGAAGGCTTACATCAGACTTAATACGCAGTAAGCAGTACTAGGAGTAAGTACCTACTTAGGTACAGTCATTTTGAATCACAACTCTTTGCTAAAATAATATATACCAGCAATTCTTACTTTTTGGTAAGTTTTTTTTAAATGGCAGGAAAATAACATAGGTACGTAAAGGGGACTTCAGTCGTCTTAATAATAAACCAAACAATTTAACCTATGTCCTAAAATTTCTAAATAACTGACCTTTACTATCTATTTAATTAAACTGGTAAATAAAAGCAAATATACTTGACAAAATAATGTAAATTTGCGTAAGTCGCGAGTTGGTCCAGTGGCTGTCACAAGCCAGTGTAAACCTCTCTACACTCCTTAGCCGCTTGACACCGGTGTTGTCCCAGGTCCATCTAAATCGGCGGTAAGTCACCGCCTGCCTCGATAGCAAAGATAAATTATTGTTATGGCAGATATCCGGACGTCTTTTCTATAGCTCCAGCATCTCTGATCCATCCATCCTCCATCACCATAGCCCATTAATCTTTTCAATTTACTTCTCAACAGTCTCTATGCACCTGCTGGGACCGGTTTACGGATTAATATATTGTTGTGCCCATGAATGAGTTGCAGTGAGTTGGTGTAAAACACAACACATTTCTCAAAAGGGGCTCAATGTGTTGGATCCATATCTCCGCGTAAGCCTATCAATAGACCAAGGTTTATAGGCCCTGAAACAAAAGAGATACATTTAATAATATAAAAAATACATGGAATTAACTAACTTTATCCATAGTCCTTCGACCCGGATTTTGATAAATTTTAATGGTTTTTTCACAAGTAAAACAATCGTTTTCTCTGTAAGCATAAATCAACTATAAGCACCAACACATTTTTATTTATGATTATTACTTGAAAATGTACATATTAAATCAAAGTTAGTCAGAAGCCCAGGCATTAATTAATTATTCGACTTCATCATTACATTAGTCAAATTCAGATGCGTACACGCAGACGATCGAATGCTGATTTACCGATGGCCTTGCAGGTATGACGCGGCCTACATACCGCATCGAAAGTAAGTGTGATACTTACTTTGTTCTCCACAAATCACAATTCACAATTAACAGACATATAATAAATAAGAAAGTAGGATGGCGCCGAGCAGCTACCGCGGGTCATATAGAAAGGTTACTCTCGGCACATTGTTAATCCAATCCGCTAAAAATAATATTACCAAATAATGAGTTCAAGTTAATCCTGGATTACGTAAGTGGTTGGCCAAGATTGGCCAAATATAAACGGATTTCATTAAAGTCCACCTGGCAGCGCGGCGAAAATTCGTTGCGTAAAAAAGCTCACCTTTTGTATTTGTAACTGCATGTACTGCAACCGGCCGCGCGCAGCCGAGTGCAGGCTTCGGGTGGTGGAATTATATCCTCCTCAATCATTTATATAAATAATTAAAATAGTAATTTATTAATGTAACTAAATAACACTCTTTAGAATATGTCTATTTCAACCCCTTTAAATTTCTGCTAGAGAAATGGAAGAGGTAAGTGGTATCTTTTAAAAGGTATACATATACCTAAAGCGAAGCATAGGTACGATGCCAGGTATCTACCTAAGAACGAACCCTATCGCAAGCAGTACTAATATTTTGAGTTTTTTGACTTATACAAGACAGGTAGCAATGTAGGACCATATATGTTACTACATCTGGTTTCATCACTGACATATTTTTGATGTATAACTATCTGATAAACAATCAAAAACTGTTTAAAAACTGTTTGATTTTAGGGGCTAATATGGTAATGTGTAAATGCATCAAAAAATAGATCAGTGAAAAAACGTTGTGTATTGACATGATGCATATAGTTATGAATAAATATAAATCGATTTCACATAGTCACGGAACATGTCAATCGTATTCAATAATGACTAATGAGATGACCAAGGTTTTCACGACCCCCTAATTAATACCAGATATGGTGGTAGTTGATACAGAGATATTCCCATCACTCGCAATGGACGTGACCAAAACGCTTACGGAACCCATATAAAAGTATGTTCTACGTGTTGACTCAGTATTGATTGACTAAGATTAAGATTGGCTATATTGGTTTTCATGAACTTTCGACTCGGTGAGCAAAGAGAATATAGCGCCATGCCCCTGCTTGGCTCGTTCAATCGCTCATGAAGGGACAGCTTTCTTTCGGCCGCATTTTAATGATAATGACCATTCATAGTGCGATAAATATGATAATCGTGGATGTCGATACCGCAATGAATGGCGCAGTTTTCAACGTAACACCTCTTAAAATGTTAATAAGTTAATAACAAACGCATTCCGACATAATAACCTACTGAAAGCCGGATAGATCCATAAATTTGAGCTTTTTATACAAGAAAGGAATAGTAAGTAAATCTGAGTGAGTCAAGGTCTCATTCGACAGAGGGGGTGCGTACACTGCGTACACTTGGCGTACGACGGCCATGGCTGGCGGCGAGTCATTCGCTCGGTGGCCGCGTTGCCGTGAACTTGGCTCCCTGGCCCTGGGCTTATCGGCGGCGCCGGCGGCCTATAATAGCGGGGCCGGCGACTCCCTCCGGCTCCAGAGCCGCCCGAGCCTCCGCCGCCATGCTCCGTGCCTTGTGTTGCCTCGCCGTCATCGCCGCAGCCT
This sequence comes from Thaumatotibia leucotreta, assembly GCA_025490895.1. NCBI lineage: Eukaryota > Metazoa > Arthropoda > Insecta > Lepidoptera > Tortricidae > Thaumatotibia > Thaumatotibia leucotreta. The sequence goes on along the minus strand of JALPQI010030667.1, from coordinate 85,102 downwards.
CCGCCTGCAAACCCTGCAGTGAGTGTCCAGCTCACATTTACGTTTTTTACAGCGATACCTGCATTTGGATAGGAGCTAGTGCTTAAAGTGTAAATGTAATAGTGTCTCAGTGTGTTGTGATCATAACAAGTGGGTGGTTACGCAGGTATTTTAATGGTTATACCTACTCGTATTTGAACATTTTTGTCAGTGAAAAATTTTCGAATTCATTGTACAATATCACATCGACTTCAATCATTCAATTAATAATTATTTTCCTACGATATACGAACCGAAAACAATTATACTTAATTGCAATTGATTTGGACTAACTCACTGTAAACAGCTACGAGCTGTATAAGCGTTCTGGGCCCATAACCTAACAACAACAAAACAAACTCATTATGGTCAATAATATTAAGTAATGTTAATGGAGATTTTCAGCAATTTTCAAATCTGATGACAATTTAAAACCCCGTCTGAAATGTACCAAAGCACCGATAAATAAGTTACAAGATTTACTTACTTTCATTTTTATCACACTCACTATTCACTAAACTTTACGTTTACCTAAACTTACCGACATTTGCGCCTACATAAAAAAATAGTCATAATAATGTAACTGGCGCTTGTTTGTTTACATTCCAATCGTTTCATAACGCTAATATTACGCCCGCTAATTTCATTCAAGATAATTTCTATAAACATTTTACCGGCTGTTGCATTGTTATGTCACCGAACATCGTCAACAGCACAAGTGCCTTTAGAGAGCCACTTACACATGTTAATCCTGGCACGAAACTACCGACTGATGAAATATTGGTGGCTAAAAACTTTAGAAATCTAGTGCTGTTTACATCCGCCTCTACCTAAGACATAATTCTGATTTATTTTATAGTAGGTACCTATCTTGAATAGTAAATGATATATGCCAGAGTTAACTTTTATCACAAAATCCGTATTTCTTTCTATTCCCTTGCATTTTCAGATGTCATGCATAATCCTTAAGTCCTTTCCCTTCGACACCCTTCATCTTTTCACGGAAACAATCAGAAATCATAGTGTCTTCACATACTTCAATATTCATTTGCTCTGAAGCTTAATTATATTATGAGAGAACGTTAAATTATTCACTAGATCTGTATAACAGTAAGTAACATTTGCGACATGAACTTGCGAAATACTAGGATAGGTACCATATGACTTCTACCCTCAAAGATTTCGACTAGGTACTCTCTGGTGCAATTTAAAAATTCAAATAAAAGTACTCCATGATACGTAAATACGCTTAACACTAACATACGTATCTCATCTATGTATATACAGGGTGATTAATCTAAATGGGTCAACAGACAAAAAATCGATATATATAAGGTCCTAATCTATTAGATGCAGATATTTTTACAGCTGATAGTACTCTATCTCTGGAGTATATTAAACCGTGAAACATTATAGCTTTTACCATGTTTTTTTGGAGAAAACGGAAAAACAAATTTGCTACGTAAAGACACCCTGTTTATGTGATTATTAAATGAACTCTTTGAACAGAGTCTCGTACTTCTTTTACGTACTACTTAACTGGAACTGGCCACTTCACTTCGATAAATTAAATACTTGATTGTCAATGTCATATTATTTTCCGTTGGATTGTGTCGTTTGATGGCATGACAGACAGTGTTATTGTGATATGTGATAACACACATGATGATTTTTTAGACGAAATTATAATTATTTTTTTTGTTAGGAAAATGAAATCAAAAAAGTTACATGAAAATATTTCTTAATTTATATTTAAAGTTAATTATTTTAATGTAAAGTATCATGTGTTAAAATATCTGCAACTAATAAATTAGGACCTTATATATATGTTATGGTCAAGGATCGGACAAACGCCCGTCATTTGGAAAACATAACCCTGTTCCGTATGGTAGAGACTTCCATATCTTATGATGTTAACATATTTTAGTAATTTAAGATATTTATTTATTTTTTTAAGATATTTTTTATGTAATACGAACACAAAGTATCTATTTAGAAGATCGCAACTATTTCTTAGATACTTGTGCACACCATTCGAAATGACGGGCGTTTGTCCGATCCTTGGTTATGGTTTCCAAAACCTCCCTACTGACCCATTTAGATTAATCACCCTGTATATTGCAGGTACTAGGTACTACTTTAAAAATCGAATCTAGGTCTTCCACATGCACCTATTTAGGTCACGATCGATGGCTACAAATATTGACAGTGGATATATTTTTGTCGTGCCTGCCTTAAATCGCGTTATCAGACAATGCTACAACTTAACCCACTTTTCGGCAGTAAATTATGAAATTGCATGCTTGAAAATAACTCATCCACAGAATGTGTGTCAATTGTCGATGCAGATTTATTGCCGAATGTGAAAATTGTGAATCATGGCTCATGGCTTTATGGAAATTTTGGGTGGTGAACCAGTTTAAATTATCAATGGAAGAGAGTCCGTCAAGCTTTCTATGTTAAATAAGAGCATTTAGCTATTACTTAAAAGTCTTGCTTGTTTTACCTACGTACAGTCTTAATAAAATTAATGATTCCCACATTACTTTCTGCGACGATGATTGGCCGTTACGAATACGAGTACTTTTACTACTTTTATATCGTTGACAGACCGTAGATTTAGGACAACCACGTAGAACGATGAATTAAAGGAATAGGCACATTAATAGTACACAAGCAAGTGGCTAGAAATCAAATGAAGAGTAATAATGGTAAAGAAAAATAAAGTTTTCGATCCTGCTTCCGATTTTGCCTTCACTCATGAATGAAAACGGATTGTCATTTTCAGCGTGCGGGGTGGCGCGTGGTGCTCGCGTTATCGGAGGCGGGCCCGCGGCTCCGGGCGAGTTCCCGTGGTTGGCCGCGCTGCTCAAGGACGGCAAGTTCATCTGCGGAGCTACCGTCGTCGCCAACGACCATCTGCTGACGGCGTCGCACTGCGTGCAGGGGTGAGTGTCATACGATGGTCGGGCGAAGCCGACGGCTCCGGGCGAGTTCCCGTGGTTGGCCGCGCTGCTCAAGGACGGCAAGTTCATCTGCGGAGCCACCGTCGTGGCCAACGACCACCTGCTGACGGCGTCGCACTGCGTGCAGGGGTGAGTGTCATACGATGGTCGGGCGAAGCTGACGGCTCCGGGCGAGTTCTCGTGGTTGGCCGCGCTGCTCAAGGACTGCAAGTTCATCTGCGGAGCCACCGTCGTGGCCAACGACCACCTGCTGACGGCGTCGCACTGCGTGCAGGGGTGAGTGTCATACGATGGTCGGGCGAAGCCGACGGCTTCGGGCAAGTTCCCATGGTTGGCCGCGCTGCTCAAGGACGGCAAGTTCATCTGCGGAGCCACCGTCGTGGCCAACGACCACCTGCTGACGGCGTCACACCGCGTGCAGGGGTGAGTGTCATATACGATGACGGACGAATCCTTCGGAACCGGGTGAATTCCCTTGGTAGGTCTCCCTGTGCTACGATGACTTCAGGTTCACTCGTCGCAGTAGTGATTTATTTATTTATTTAACCTTTATTGCATAAGAAATAAAAGATTATCGTACAAAAGGAGAACTTTTTGCTAAAAAGCATTCTCTGCCAATCAACCTTCGGACAAAGCAGATAAGCTGTGGACGATGCAACAAAAACAAAAGCTTATATTACTTATGTCCTCCTCCTCGCGTCGTGTTCCTCAATTCTGAGGGTCGTGATTCCCTAAATGAGGCATAATCTTCTACCGTACAGTTGTTCGCCACTTGTTTCTTTCGTTGAGTGCAGCGTGGAGAGCAGCGTGTAAATTTGTATCTAGGGTTGTCCGAATCTGGTCACTCCACCTGATTGGACTTACTTATGTAAGTATATAAGTGAAAATTCGTGGGAGCGAATGCCACGTGTAGTGAGGAAATAATTTAAAAGCATAAATAATTATTGATACTTACCGCGAGACGAGACCTACAATTGTAGGCACTAATAGACATGACAAAATGTCATAATAATAAAGTGAATGTTTGAGCCGCTTTGACGCCTCTCACTGCAAACAATGGACGGTGAAAGCCTATAATTATTGAATTTTAATTTTCATACTTCGCATGACGTCAGCTAATCATTCATTCATTTTTAAGAGGAAACTTATTTAACCGTAATGGTATGCATGCATTATGCAAGTTATTTAATTATTTTTTCTCAATTTCTCATCACCTAAGCCGAGATAGGTTTTTTACCAATATTTTTATGAAACTCATTTCTATTTCATTGACCAAATGAGAACTAATTAAATAAGGCCTAAAAAAAAGTGTAGAGGTTTATTTATCCGTTATTCGTTTTATTTATCCTGAGTAGTTTTATAGGCATAAAACTACTCAGGATAAATAAAACGAACTTAGGTAAGAGCTTAATCCACCGAACACTTAATTTAGTAGGTATATACTACCTAGTTCACTACAGCTAGGTAATACCTATACCTACTGCAGTTTGAGATGCAACTATTATTTATCAAACTAGTACCGGCAGATCTTCTCAATTATATTAAATGCGAATAAATCATTCGGTTAATTTATATCCAATTCCCAAGTATAGGTATACTTATACCTACTTACTGTATTATTTGCTTTCGATATGTATTATGTCCGGGTGGAATTAATTTAATGAAAGTTTGGCTACCATAAATTTAAATTTAGTACTTATACAATTCGATGGATTTTACGATTCAAATAACATTTACTTACTTATTCACACGCATTTAACGGCTTAAGAGACTTTTTATTTTGGCCACTTACTTTCCGATCAAGCCGGATACCGCAAGGCACCTGTATCATTCAAATTACTTATTATTCGTATACGATAAGTGATATTGAAATGAGAAATGTACAAAGAGTTCATAAACAATTACACAGATTGAGAGCAGCAGACACCGCGGATATAATAATTAAGATGGGCGATCCGGATAGGTTTGATATCGTTGCAGACTATAAAATGGCCGAAAGGGTGATGTTCGGTATATCAGCAATATTACCGGAGCTGAATATTAGCATGACAATAAGTTTCAATAATTACTTAGTAATATTGAAATGTGCCCTGCAGGGCGCGACCCACTCCGCCTGGCACACTTTCTTGTTGCACAAGAAACAATGTTTGTTGTCATCTGCATGTGCATTACGGAATCAATATCCTATTTATTATATTAATTTAGGACATTATTGGGGTTAAACTAGCGGAAAACAAACGTCTAGGTCCGATCACAGACGCGTATGTTCGTGATTAGATACGCCGCAACGATAGAAATGTAGCTAAGGGGTTGGAGTAGCATTTATTCAAAATATTGGCTAGAGGCCGTGCGGGCAACGGTGGAATCTGGCAGCAAGGCACACCCATATATCTTACGTGTCTCCACTTTCCCAACATACTCTAGCAGGAGTTTCTTGGAATACTTACCTTACTTAAATTAAGTACCATTATCTTATCTGTCGTTCACCTAAACATTCTTTGTAGAGATTTTAAACTTCTATCTCGGTACCACAGAAACTATTATTACTTTAAACTAGGTAATTGTACCGCTTTTTAACACGGGACTCGAAACGAAACGGTTAAATATAAAATATTAAAATAATAAATTACATAGTGGTAAAAGAGAATTTGGCTATGTAAATAAAAAAAGTTTAAAACTAGATCCGTTACATTATATTACTTGGGCTGGGCTGGGCTATTCTCGTACAGTGGTACCTCTAATACTTTTAGACATGAGTAGGTATTTTTACGGGTTTCCTACGCAGAATCACAAGCTTCTTCGATCATAACAGGTTAAAACAATTGTCCCATAATTTTCATACATTTTTCGTGCTGTCTGTTCCGTTATACATAGCTACCAAGTTTATGAAAAATGGCAAAGGAATGGAAACATTTGGACACTTCTTTCTCACATAAGGATCGAAAGAGTTTATGATTCTGAACAAAAATAAACAATAAAAACACAACGAACAACAGTGGGGGCCCTATCCACCACATCTATAATTAAGTAGTATAATTGCCTACTTATATGTCGTACTACAAATATATATATATATATTTATATAAATATTATTATAAATATTACCTACATGTAAAGGTACCTGTCTACATACATAGCGTTAATGCATACGCTCCTTGCACTCATTTTCAAGGTAGATTGAAGAGGGTCAAGATTACTTCTTTTCTATGGATCGGCGCGAATCGATTCTCTCTGCGAACTACAGCTGAATGCAAATGCGTTTGTCTCGGCTTAACGACTAACGGAGCAACTGATCTCATATATTGGGATTGAATACGTATCTAGTACTTACCTACTTATTGTTTTGTATGTACATTATGGGCATTAGTTCTTGAAACAGATGAGTTTTAATCGTATAGTACAGATCTTTAGGTTTAACGTTTTATGGAAGTCGGTAGAACTACACACAAATATGTAGGTACCACCGACTAAAACCTAACTACCAATTTTTGTAATAGTTAGCATTTATACTCACCTACAAAACAAATAATAAAATATCTACTTACTTAACTAATAGGTAAGGAACGATGTTACAAGAATCAACTCAGTCTCATAGCTCAAAAGGGCTGTAGGAGTACTTCAACAAAATATACTTATAGCTGGAGAGCCAGTGAACCCTGAGAGTAACGGTCTTCCTGTAAGGTTAGAAATTTGTATACTAACGGTTTATGCAATTCTAAAAGCAATAGCCATGACCTGGCAGGCGTCAGCCCTGCACGTCATCAGGCGCTTTATTTTTTGAACTGTTAAGTAAATTGGATTTCAAAACTTGTTTCTGTAAGTTTGAAAAATTTATAGGATAAAGTTAATTTATTGTACATCTTAAAAAAAAATTGACAGGCGATTACAATAAGCAGAAGTATATGACAGGTCAATTAGAAAATGCACAGTTGATGAGGTAAAATAAACTTCATCCTGTATACTCGAAATTTTTATATGTCTTCAAATAAACGTCTCGGAGTAAGTATGTGCAATGCCAGGCGGTTTAGAACAGCATAAGACCTTGCCAGGCGAGGAGACAGTTAAGTAAATTGGGTTTCAAAACTTGTTTCTGTAAGTTTGAAAATTTAATAGGATAAAGTTAATTTATTGTACGTCTTAAAAATAAATTGACAGGTGATTACAATAAGCAGAAGTATATGACAGATGGAATAGAAAACGCACAGTTGATGAGGTAAAATAAACTTCATCCTGTATACTCGAAATTTTTATATGTCTTCAAATAAACGTCTCGGAGTAAGTATGTGCAATGCCAGGCGGTTTAGAACAGCATAAGACCTTGCCAGGCGAGGGGACAGTTAAGTAAATTGGGTTTCTTAACTTGTTTCTGTAAGTTTGAAAATTTAATAGGATAAAGTTTATTTATTGTACATCTTAAAAATAAATTGACAGGCGATTACAATAAGCAGAAGTATATGACAGATCGAATAGAAAACGCACAGTTGATGAGGTAAAATAAATTTCGTCCTGTATACTCGAAATTTTTATATGTCTTCAAATAAACGTCTCAGAGTAAGTAAGTATGTACAATGCCAGGCGGTTTTGAACAGCATAAGACCTTGCCAGGCGAGGGACAGGTGCACCTCTCAATCGCACGCCCTTAGCAACTACTCTACTACTACTAGCGACTAACTAGCGATTACTCGCCTGTATTTTTTTAAAAGATGAAATAAACTTTATCTATTAAATTTTCAAACTTACAGAAACAAGTTAAGAAACCCAATTTACTTAACTGTCCCCTCGCCTGGCAAGGTCTTATGCTGTTCAAAACCGCCTGGCATTGTACATACTTACTCTGAGACGTTTATTTGAAGACATATAAAAATTTCGAGTATACAGGATGAAGTTTATTTTACCTCATCAACTGTGCGTTTTCTATTCGATCTGTCATATACTTCTGCTTATTGTAATCGCCTGTCAATTTATATTTAAGATGTACAATAAATAAACTTTATCCTATTAAATTTTCAAACTTACAGAAACAAGTTAAGAAACCCAATTTACTTAACTGTCCCCTCGCCTGGCAAGGTCTTATACTGTTCTAAACCGCCTGGCATTGCACATACTTACTCCGAGACGTTTATTTGAAGACATTTAAAAATTTCGAGTATACAGGATGAAGTTTATTTTACCTCATCAACTGTGCGTTTTCTATTCGATCTGTCATATACTCCTGCTTATTGTAATCGCCTGTCAATTTATTTTTAAGATGTACAGTAAATTAACTTTATCCTATAAATTTTTCAAACTTACAGAAACAAGTTTTGAAACCCAATTTACTTAACTGTCTCCTCGCCTGGCAAGGTCTTATGCTGTTCTAAACCGCCTGGCATTGTACATATTTACTCCGAGACGTTTATTTGAAGACATATAAAAAAATCGAGTATACAGGATGAAGTTTATTTTACCTCATCAACTGTGCATTTTCTAATTGACCTGTCATATACTTCTGCTTATTGTAATCGCCTGTCAATTTTTTTTTAAGATGTACAATAAATTAACTTTATCCTATAAATTTTTCAAACTTACAGAAACAAGTTTTGAAATCCAATTTACTTAACAGTTCAAAAAATAAAGGGCCTGATGACGTGCAGGGCTGACGCCTGCCAGGTCATGGCTATTGCTCTTAGAATTCCATAAACCGTTAGTATACAAATTTCTAACCTTACAGGAAGACCGTTACTCTCAGGGTTCACTGGCTCTTGGACTATTATTTATTACGAAGTATTTAAATCATAGCAAAAGAAGCGGACGATGTTAGAGATAAAAGCAAAATCAACTGAGGCTGTTGAGTCTTGAACTAATAGCGTGTGGTTCAGCACTAACCCATCATTCGCGCTCTACCAATTACTAGATATTCACCAGTAACGAATATAATATACGTACTCGTATACCATGCATATACCCACCATATTCTTCAACAGGCATTTACTTGGTAGCTAGGTAGCGCGTAGTAAGTATCTAATATAAATATATACCCATACAATTTCGGGTGTTCGTTCAAAGTTTCTTCTTTTCTTAGAAAGATGTCACTGTGGTAACCAAAGAGACACACCACTGTTCAAACCTTGTATCACATGAACACCTGAGTTAAGTTTTTATTTGTATGACACGGTGTGCAATACATCGCGGCCCGGCCTGGCCCTTTGGTGAACCCATAAGGGTCAAGATGACTTTCCGTCGAAAGTGAAAACGGAACGTTTTTGTTGACGATTTACATTTTAAAAAGTGAAACTACTTTATTTGACCGTAACTCATTTCAATTTGAACGAAATCGAGCGAAGGTAATCTTGAAATGGAGAAGATCGCACTAATGGAACAGCAAATTACTAATGCGTACATATTTTTGTTCGCACAATCAAACCTTTGTTACCTTTGGTTCTGTAGCTATCAAGAATAGGTAGAGATCATACCTATCCTTACCTTGACTCCTCATCTTTACGGCAACACAAATTTTACCTTTGCGTAACTTTCTATTGCGTCTCGTATGGTAATACTGACATATTAGTGGCGACGCCTTGAGGAATCTCGTCCTTAAATTCCAGTCCAGTTACCTCCAGTATCAGTATATAAAAATTATGATACTTTCAGAGTGGAGTCCACCCGGTTAAACGTGCTAGTGGGTGAATACGACGTGAACGAGTCCCAGTCGGACGGGTTCCGCGTCGCCCACGTGTTGCAGCACCCGGACTTCAATGGCTACACGTACGACAATGACATCGCGGTGCTGCGGCTGGCCGAGCCTCTGCCCGACCATCTCTTCCGACCAGCGTGCTTACCCGGTAACTCTACATTACTCCTGCTGCAGCTTCCACACCTACACTGATTTTGTAGAAAGGAAACTATAGTTATACTCAGTTATTCACACCGATATCGTTCAGGGTCGCGTTTTATAAAGCTACAATTTACAATTTCGCTGTTTGCCTCTCTAACGCACGCACATATTGGCTAGAAAGAGAGGCAAACAGCGAAATTGTAAATTGTAACTTTATAAAACGCGATCCAGGTTAGTCGAGAACATTTAATAGTCTTACTATAAATATACGAGTAGGTATTGCTGTATGTAGGTCGTAGATTCTCTGCTAAGAGACTGAGAAAACTTATGATGCTTGCAGTGATAGCGCCAGCGTTGGACACTTTTAGCTAAGGTGCATGAGAGATGGGCCCTTCAAACTTAGTGTTAAATTCACGATTACGAATACGATTTTAAAATGATTGTTGCAACATAAATACCTACGTCTGTCGACCCATCACATTTGTTTCACGTTTCATGGAGCATATCAATCAACACGAAAAGGTTTCTTGTATGCTTTCATAATCTTGTTAATATTTTGATAATAGACGACGGAGACCTCCTCATTGGTGCGGATGCGGTTGTATCCGGGTGGGGCAGCACAGAAGAAAAAGGACCCACATCGAATATACCCATGAAAGTAAGTGACTGTAAACTCAAAGTAAATGAAACACTCGTCCATCATTTTCGTAAAACATGATGGAACAGAATGACATAGCTCACCCCTCCCTGAATTATTTTAGTTCTAGGTACTCAATTACTCATATATCATTAGGTATTCAAGCGGCCATCGGTCTTTTTCTATCAGATGTAGACGTAACTCGACACAATCAATGTTCCGTCGTAATTTTTTTTATCAATCATATCAATAACGCTTTTACTCTAATAGTTAACCGTCACTCTGTTCATTGCCGGGGGCCGTCTAAGTACCAAGTAAATATTGTACCAACTTTTCCAGGTTGGAGTGAAAATCTGGGAACAGGAGGAATGTTCCACAGCAGGATACGGCAGACGGAAGGTGACGCCGCGCATGCTGTGCGCAAACGCACCCGAGCGGGACTCGTGCACCGGCGACTCCGGCGGCCCGCTGGTGCTGCAGCGCCCGCATAACACACTAGTTGGTTAGTAACACCATACACTCAACCAATTGGAACCCTAAGCTACTCTAGAATATAAAACAGCAGTAAGGTGGCTACCTAAACTGACTAACACAGTCGCCATAATACGAGTAAACATGTGATCACGTAGGTGAATTACCAGTTCCTGGTCAATTCGGATATTTATAATCGCAATGAGCATGATAGCCATTAAGTATACATTGTTTCTATCAGCTCACTCCTGGTTTGAGACCTATACAGCGTGTTTGGTTAGCGGTGTCGGAGCTTTTAAGGGCTTAAACTACAATCAATTTCATCGATAAATTACCATACAATTTTATTTTGTGCCAACGATAATTAAATGGCGGCAATTTTAAAATTTCAAACAGACGAATACGGGTGCACGTGGTATTTCTGGAAATTATACGTTTGTTATCGATCCTACCTTTGCAAAAAAAACTCCCTGTCTAATAAGCTCTCTAACGAGATTTCTTTGCAAAGATAGCACCGATAACAAAGCTCCGACACCGCTAACCAAACACCGTGAATGTAACTCCTATAAGACTATATAACCACATAATATTGTACACAGGCATAGTGTCATGGGGCCGGGGCTGCGCGCGGCCGGGGTACCCGGGAGTGTACACGCGCGTGAACCGCTTCCTGCCGTGGCTGAAAGTCGCGCTGCGCCACGCCTGCTCCTGCTCCGCGCCGAACCACTGAACCATATACAATAGCCGTATCACGAGCTGCTGCCGCGTTATTCATTCATCATCAATTCAGCATAAACACTTCCACTGCTGAATTGAGGCAGGACCTCTTCACAAACCAGTTGGAAGTTACTTGCATCCAGCGTCTCCGGCCGCCGGCAACGCATGGTTAGCATTAAATGTGTAAGATTTAAGCAAAATCGTTGAATTCTAGATGTCAACGTAGCCGATCGGAGTGGCCGATAGAGAACGTGGGCGAATATGTAAGTGCCACGCCCGAGAAGGGCTTGCGGCGTTGTCGTCCACGTTGTAATGCAAACTTTTGCGAGTGGCTGGACTGGCCACTGCGCGCCGTCCAAATGCCTTAGACCGACAGTCAGGCCTAGGTTACTTAAGTACATTTATATTTTTACAATCTAGGTGGCATCAGCTCATCACTGTCTTTGTCAATCTATTGGCACAAAAATGTAAAAAGAAATGTATTGTATACATTTTACTAGTAGCTACAAGACAATCAAGACATCAGGTCTTCTAACGCGAACTTCGAAATTCTTACCTACATTTACATTTACGAAGGCGTCAGTACAAATCCTCGAAATTTGTGGATTTCAAAATTCGCGGATTTAATCTTAATTTAATATTTTCACGATAAATCAAACGGTAAAGTTCATGGTATCGTAAGGCGTCGAATTTATCCTGTTTTGAACTGAAGCTCGCAGCTAGAGTGACACCAGTGGCCTATTTCACCATAATTACAAGTCTGACAATTGTAAAATATCGCTGTTACTGACGTCACAGGCCTCCGTACGCTACGGCTACCGCTTACTATCAGACGGTCCATGTGTTTGTTTGCCACCAACATAAAATTATTAGTGATAACGTTATTAAATCGTTAATAAACTACTTTTTATTTTCCGAAATCCGTGACAATTGTCGCAAGGTTTAGTACAATTCTCATTCAATCTTGACATGAGGTTTAGCATATGTCGGAATTTCGCTACAATTGTCATGTTTTTTTTGACAATTGTATATTGCTTCGCTAAAAAGTATTTAATTACTGCTGATTTATTAAAGTTCCTGCATTACATTTTGTGTTGGTGGCAAACAAACGCACGGCCCTTCCGATGGCAAGCGGGAACTGTAGCCTATAGACGCCCCAGATTGGAGAAACTGTAAATTTACAATTGTAGGACTTGTCAATGTGGTGAAATTGGGGCCAGGTGCTGTCAGTATTCAGTCTTATAGTTGTTAAGTGTTATTTTATTTACTGTTAAGATATGGCTGTGATTACTGACTGTAAGTAATTATAATTAAGTAGGACCTTTAATCATAACGCTAACTTAGTTAAGTATCCGATTAATCCTTTAAAATAAAGTTCAAAACCTACCTGCATTTCTCAAGTCATGGTTATTTTTTTTTTGTTTTATCAAAATATCCTGTCGATGTACATGATATCCCTTCATAATTTTGTATTTTACAGTCGACATCAGATATATCGGACCGTTCAGGGCGCTCAGAGACATCTAAGTATTATCATAGTATTTAGAGTGCATGTGCAAATAGTTTTCAGCACCAGTATATCTCATGGCGACTGTACTTGTTCCCACTTTACAAGTGTTCAGCAAATCTACATTGTACCTACTTTTATGTGATTCATAATGATACATAACTATTTATTCTGAGACGTCATCTAATGTAACCCAATTATAGGTATTGAAAAGTAATAAATTGAAATGTGTTAAAATATTCTATTGACTATTATTTCGTCAATTTCTATTTCACATCTTATTTAATATTATGCAGACTCCGACATGCTTGGTTTTTAGTTTTTTACTCCAAAATAATCATAATGGGTAGCACGATGCGGAATTTTTAAAAACATCAGAATTATACTATGTGTGTAAAATATATAAATTTTTATTTAACACGTTCAATGCGGCAGGGGGTCTTTCGGCCCCTTTTAAAGTATGGCTAATTACAAGTTAAGCTTATTGCCACAGCAAAGGTGTTAATAATAGACTCGGTCCAAGAATCAGTCAGTAAAAAAAGGCAAATTTAGATTTTCTCTGGGCACTTGGGCAGACAAATCCTCGCGCCTCACTTTCCGGACAATTTAATTCTGCTGGCGTTTATTTCGGAACGCATCGTAAATACTTCTCCCGCGAAAATTTGACATTTGACGTTTAGTGTCAACTAGAACGACGCCGTTTGGTGATATTAATAATCAGCTGAAGAATATAATTAATTTTAAATATTAAATTAGTCAGACATTTATAATTATTTCGTGATAATAATACAGAAAGCGACCAACATGAATTTGTCGGACAATGAAGCTGTAAGTATTATGTTTACGTTACAATCCAGTCTCTCCAAATACATAACCAAACAAAGAGACTTCTTTCTAACCGATCTTATATTAAAGAAGTTCAATGACTCATTATAATTTGTTTGTTCATTACACTGAAAAGTCACTTAATTAGTATTTTCTTCAGTCAATGCGATTACACCTACTGTACATCGATCGTAACTAATCATAAGATTTTTACCTAGGACGACACATCTAGCGTAGATAGCACATCGAATACAGACAACACCTCCAGAAGTGAAACTCCTACGAACACACGCGCTAAGAAACGCAGACGCGGGAAAAAGAAAACTGCCACAAAGCCAGTAAAACCACCATACAAGTTTAAGTAAGTTGTACAGTAATTATGTTTTATAAAACGTCTGAAGTTAATAATTACTTTGTTTAACTTATCTGGCATAAAAACTAAAATTCTAAATACCTGGTGCATTTGTGTTAGTATAGGATATTCAAAGACAGTTCCTTGAAATACTCTTTGTATGTCATGCCACTCCAAAATAGCCAATCAGTGACTTTTAAAACCAATACTTTCTATCTAATAGTTGTAGTGCCAAAGAAGACCACGGCCAGCCTTTATTTGGTTGCCAATTCAACCATCATTTAGGAGAAGATGAGCCACAGGTCTTTGCTGTTGTGGGCAGCAACAGAGTCTCGATATATGAGTGTCCAGAGGCTGGAGGATTCAAGTTACTTCAATGCTATGCAGATCCTGATGTAAGTTTGGATGTATTTCCTTATTATATTACGAGTTGGCTTTAGGGACTATTTACGCTTATACTGGCAATACAACAGTTGTGTCCCAAACATTCATATTTCTTTTTATGCAAGTGGCAGAGAAATAAAGTTATTTAGATCTCATGCACCTCATTGGCATAGGGGTCACATTTTTTGATCACAGACATTATGTCAATAGAGCTGAATGTATTATACAGAAGTTGAAGACATTTTCGGATTGAAACTCCTCTAAAGCTCCTTGTTCTGTAAGCTCATTGTTTAACTAATATGTTCAATTCAATAATCAACAAGACAATGTTTGTATTGAGCATCATACTGTGGACTATTGAGTTTGACTGTATACATCGTAAGTTTCACGAAACAATTACCTACCTACCTAGGTAGGTACTTTTATAAACATATGCAATATACGTAATTTACAAATTTTTATTAAATTTATATTATATATTGAATGTATCCCCACCTCGGACGTTAGGTGATCTTGGTCATTTTCTTTTGGTATATGACATTATTATTTATAATTTATATTATCTATTTAAAATCTCAAGAAACATGAAGCCTTACTGTAAATTGGGGTGTTGAATTCACATTAAATTCACTTTTGTTAAGTCTGGAAACCAAAACTGTGAACAAGCGACTCTTTTAGGTGGACGAAACATTTTACACATGTGCATGGTCATATGAGGAGGAAACAGGGCTGCCGCTGCTGGCAGTGGCAGGGTCCCGCGGTGTGGTGCGCGTATTCAAACCCTCCACGCACACGTGCATCAAGCACTACATTGGCCATGGGCATGCCATTAATGAGGTGAAGTTCCACCCGAAGGACCCCAATCTGCTGCTGTCTGCTAGCAAGGTTTGTTACGCTAAACTGATGTAAGTATATAGTTCTATGAAATCATTACAAAATCAACTAGGTCAAATATTGTACTTATTATGACTTAAACATTTTCTCTTAAAAAACCTCATCTCATTCATACACTCTCAAAATGAGCCGAAAGGCCACCCACATTTCTTGTTAATAAAGACTGCTTCCACAAAAGTAAAACTATCTGTGGAAATATATAACCTTATTGGTATATATAAGTTACAATAGGAGTGATTCTTAGCTGCATATTTATATTATCCTATTAGAGTCTGATATAAATTATTGGCAATAGTCAAATGGCAATCTAACACGCTTAAGTCTGAAATTTTTGGTTTTTGAACAGTTATATTAAGCTATTCTTTGCATAAATCGTTCTGTATAAATTTGCCATGATGTGTACTAGATCCATTCCACCGTAACGTCAGATCATCAAAGTTATCCTAGCCTTTTACGTGGATAATATAAGTGGATTCTTAAATCTACTTATTATATTGATATTAACTGTTGTTGATCATCAAAGTTGTCCTAGCCTTTAAGGTGGATAATATAAGTGGATTCTTAAATCTACTTATTATAATTATATTAACTATTGTTGATCATCAAAGTTGTCCTAGCCTTTTAGGTGGATAATATAAGTGGATTCTTAAATCTACTTATTATATTGATATTAACTGTTGTTGATCATCAAAGTTGTCCTAGCCTTTTAGGTGGATAATATAAGTGGATTCTTAAATCTACTTATTATACTGATATTAACTGTTGTTGATCATCAAAGTTGTCCTAGCCTTTTAGGTGGATAATATAAGTGGATTCTTAAATCTACTTATTATATTGATATTAACTGTTGTTGATCATCAAA
Source organism: Thaumatotibia leucotreta (assembly GCA_025490895.1). Classification (NCBI taxonomy): domain Eukaryota; kingdom Metazoa; phylum Arthropoda; class Insecta; order Lepidoptera; family Tortricidae; genus Thaumatotibia; species Thaumatotibia leucotreta. The sequence goes on along the minus strand of JALPQI010030667.1, from coordinate 68,655 downwards.
GTTGTCCTAGCCTTTTAGGTGGATAATATAAGTGGATTCTTAAATCTACTTATTAATCTTATTATATTGATATTAACTGTTGTTGATCATCAAAGTTGTCCTAGCCTTTTAGGTGGATAATATAAGTGGATTCTTAAATCTACTTATTAATCTTATTATATTGATATTAACTGTTGTTAGACCTGTGATTTTGCCAGCTACTTGTTAACAGTACGGTATACTAAAAATATATTTAACGCGGGTTACTCACGTTTTTAAGTCGAAAAATGCTCGACATGTTTTGGTCCGTATATGAGGACCTTTCTCGCCCAGCCATAGCGATTGACTCTTAAACAAGCTCCTCATACCCGGACCGAAACATGTCTTGCATTTTAGCAACCCGCGTGAAATATAATTTTAGTATGAATGAGTCTCATGACTTTTGTGTTTAAAATTACTTGTTAACAGGACCACGCGCTCCGCCTATGGAACATCATGACTGACGTGTGCATCGCGATCTTCGGCGGCGTCGAGGGCCACCGCGACGAAGTCCTCAGCGCCGACTTTGACCTCAAAGGAGAGCGCATCATGTCCTGCGGCATGGATCACTCGCTCAAGCTCTGGCGCCTCGACAAACCTTCCATGCATGAAGCGATCAAGCAGAGCTACTCTTTCAACCCGCACCGCGCTCTCAGACCGTTTAATTCGCTGAAAGAACACTTTCCTGACTTCTCGACGAGGGACATACATAGAAATTATGTTGACTGCGTGAGATGGATGGGAGATCTGATTTTGTCTAAGGTAACCACTGCTAATTTGTTATGAATGTTATGTTATGTTTACCTTACCTATTTTATGCACCATAAGTACCTTAACACAAAAACCTCGTGTTAGTGTGCAAATTGAGTAGACAATGTTAAACGAATCCAAACGTATGCGCATGGCCTCAGTGTACGCCGTTCAAATTCCTTGGACGCTCGGCACTCCGCATCACAGTGTTTCGAATTTTGAATTTGAAGAATGTAATTGGTCAATTTTGCAAATCTCCGCTCCTCTCGTCCTCAGTGGAGCCGCACCCTTAATCCTAGCTACTCGTATTCAACCCCGCACGGCTCTTAGGATGGTGGATGAAGCGGGTGTTCAATTTGAGGTTATAAATAGCTATTCATAGCCGCAGATTCGTAACCTGCCAAAATGTCGGCCTAAAGGTGCGTTCAAACCAAAAGAGCATTCGCTGTTCTAACCTCCCACTCTACGAAATTCGATCGGTACACAAAACGTGATTGGTTGATTTCGTAGAGCGGGGGATAGAACAGCGAATGTTCTTTTGGTTTGAACGCACCTTTTATTTATTTTAGCTTTGGTTGTCCACACTGAAATGTTATGCTTGGTATTTATGTTAAATATTTCTGCTTGTTATGTGTGTGGTCCCTTATGGGTAAAAGCCTCCTCCATCTTTTTCCATTTTTCCCTGTCGTTAGCAGTGGTCATCCACTGTGATCCTGCTGTCTTTATAATTTCATCGGCCCATCTTCTCTTTGGCTTTCCAGGTCCTCTCTTGCCCATAGGGCCTGGCCATTTTGTAACTTGCCTTGCCTGAACGCACCTTAAGATGAATGTATGGTTTTGTGTGCAGTCATGCGAGAACGCGATAATCTGCTGGAAGCCGGGCCGGCTAGAGGACGCAGAGCCGCGGCCCGGAGACAGCTCCGTGACGCTCGTGCACCGGTTCGACTACAAGGAGTGCGAGATCTGGTTCATCCGCTTTGCCGTCGACTACAGCCAGCGGGTCAGTCTCTATATCTGACGCTCTACCGCGAAGTGTTGCCTCTCTCTCGCACATTTACAGTACAGCACTACATATCGTAAGTGCGACAGGGAGGCAACATATCGTTCGTGGTTCGCGGTAGGGCCTCAGTTCTAATTGCATAGCCATAGCCAAGTCGCCAATAGCGTAATGTAGTTTTCTTTCTCTGTCACTTTTTATAAGTGATAGCTGACCTAAAGGTAAGCCGTATACGAATGTGCTGACGATGTGGTGTGAACATTTTTATGGTCTTAACCAATAAGTCACCGAAGTTTTCGCCGCCATTTTTGGTTTATTGTGTTTGCCAATTTATTAACAACTCTGTGTGTTCAGGTGATCGCTCTCGGCAACCAGTGCGGCAAGACGATGGTCTGGGAGCTCGGCAACGTGGCGGGCGGCTCGCGCGTGGCGCAGCTTCAGCACCCGCGCTGCGTGGCCGCCGTGCGACAGGTACCGTCCCATAGGCGAGAGGGTGTAGGGTGACGAGGCAACCAGTGTGAGACGACGGTGTGGGAGGCTCGCGCGTGGCGCAGCTGCAGCACCCGCGCTGCGTGGCCGCCGTGCGACAGGTACCGCCCCATAGGCGAGGGTGACCAACCAGTACGAGACGACGGTGTGGGAGGCTCGCGCGTGGCGCAGCTGCAGCACCCGCGCTGCGTGGCCGCCGTGCGACAGGTACCGCCCCATAGGCGAGGGTGACCAACCAGTACGAGACGACGGTGTGGGAGGCTCGCGCGTGGCGCAGCTGCAGCACCCGCGCTGCGTGGCCGCCGTGCGACAGGTACCGTCCCATAGGCGAGAGGGTGTAGGGTGACGAGGCAACCAGTGTGAGACGACGGTGTGGGAGGCTCGCGCGTGGCGCAGCTGCAGCACCCGCGCTGCGTGGCCGCCGTGCGACAGGTACCGCCCCATAGGCGAGGGTGACCAACCAGTACGAGACGACGGTGTGGGAGGCTCGCGCGTGGCGCAGCTGCAGCACCCGCGCTGCGTGGCCGCCGTGCGACAGGTACCGCCCCATAGGCGAGGGTGTAGGGTGACGAGGCAACCAGTGCGAGACGACGGTGTGGGAGGCTCGGCAACATGGCGGGCGACCGACAGATACCGCCCCGACAGTCAGTAGAAGTTGACGAGGCAACCAGTGCAAGACGACGGTGTGAGAGCTCGGCAACGTGGCGAGTAGGAGACACATTGTGCTCAAAATGCACAATGTTTAAATCGAGCAGAACGTTCCAACCGTTATATACACGGTGCTCACGAGCATTGCGAGAGATTTTAACTATGCATTCTAGACATCAAAATAAACAAAAAATATTATGAGACCTAATGTCACATGCCACAAAAAACAAATGTTTTTTTTTTTACTTATTGAATACTTTTTATCATAACAACAATTTGTTAAAATATTTATTTAAATGATTTTTTTAGGGTCAGGTTTTTTTTTGTCAAGTCTATTCTTATTTTTTGATTGTCAGGCAAAAGGTGTGGTAATATTAGAACACATTGTGGTAGCATTGTAATCAAAAACAAGTTTTATGACGAGTTACGTCGAAAAACTTATTTCGAAAAAAGGTAAATTATCTCTGGAACCAAGCCGAATCCAGGAAATTTTATATAACATTAAATACTCTAAATATGGTCAGAAATTAATCATTAAAATTTTTCGGGATGCTCACGAGCACCGTGTATAAATACTCTTGAAAATCTCTGACTATGTAACATTGTGCCCTCAATAAAATATATCCATTGAGTCTAATATTCTTTGCATTTCCAGGTGACATTATCACGTAACGGCAAAGTGCTGCTGGCATGCTGTGACGACGGAACCATTTGGAGGTGGGACCGCGTCAATAACAACACCAACTAGAATGAATTTCCTTGCGGAAGACTGCGGATCACGACTGCATCAGCTGAGCTGATCTCAACTGGATTTCTATAGAATAATGTTGACATTGTTTCTAAAGACTTCATATTTTTGTGATATATTAAATTGGACTGATAGTCAAATTTATAAATTTTCGTTTATATTTCTTACCTCTTATAAGTTTAATACTGATTAAAACCAAAATAGCTCTTCTTCACCCAAATTTTTTTTTAGTAGATGGCTGCCTGACTCGAACCTGGAAAGTCGATGATTGATTGACTTTTATGAACAGCTAACAGAACGCAGCCACTGCGGCAAAGTCCTTACCATTTATCACGCTGCGCTATGTATAGCGTTTGTACATTCATACTAGTTAGAACGTAAGGGCAATGATGTCCGACGATGGGACCCTTTTGGACGCCAATGACTATCGGCACCGCAGGTTCAACGCCAAAGACCGATATATAAGTCTTGGTCCACAGAGAAATATAGACCTACCCGCAAGTGATTAAAATTCAATTTTAGTTTGACATTTTGTTGAGGTGGCGTCCGAGTGATAGTTTGTATTTGATATTGTTTGTAGTGAGCTTTTGTATTTTATATGGCGGCAAAAAGGTTAACACATTCTGAAGTGCCTAGTTTGGCATAACTTTCCACCTGGCTTTTCGAAATCCAAGGGGTTGAGGTAGATCATGGTCTATTGTCGTGGTGACATGTTCGCGATCCCATAGCTCCAACAGTACGTCACAGGGGTTGGCTGCATCTCTGAGGTTTATTGTGTAGGCTAGTCTTTCGTGGACTAGAGAGCCGCACATAACTAATGCGTAATATTTGGCTCTACCCCATAGGTCTTGTGTTACGAAGTGGTATGCAATTCGATGCATTCCTCTGGGTTAAAAAAAAGATCATGGTCTATTGGCAAATAAAACAACACAGTTCTATGACAAATTTTATTTAATGACTATCAAATCCTAAATGAATCACAGGGGCCAAGGTGTTATCTCGTGTCCGCTACATTAACGTACTGTTTCTACTAACGTGTCCTAATACATAAATCACTTTCATCTAAACTAACACCGATTTAATAAACCTATTCGTCACTACTTAAGACAACGTACTCGTTGCGGTCGGGCTTGCGCCGGGGAGTGACGGAAGAAAATTAAGCAAATTATTTTGCACCACATTAAATATTAATTAAACTCGTTTGACCTGGGATGAAACCTGCTACAATCTGGCAGTACTGAATCAATACAAGAGTAATCTTTTTGTTCAAGACACTTTAGGGTCTGGCTCAACACCGGTCGACAGCCGATCATCAGTGAATCAATGAAAGCTATGTCAATGTCGTATGAGCGAAGAATGGGAAAATTCGTGAGCGCGTCATAATATCTGTACAGAATACCTCGACTCGCTCTAACACATTCACTGCTACCGACGCCTATATATTTCTAAGTGCCCCCGACGCACAGACGCGTCCATAGTAAGTGACGTTCGCCATTTGTATACCATATGTATAAATATCAAATTGGTATGGACTGACATGCGCGTCGGCAACACCGAGTAATAATTAGTTTACCTGACGAATGTCCACGAAAATGGGGTGACAGTAAATTCGCTTACGAAAAGCTTTGATAAACTTTTTTCTACCGACTTATTTAAGCTGATTGTATGTCGACTGATAGAGCAAGTCCCTTACGTTTTAAGTTCTTTAAAAAATAGGGTTTGCCGCTGACATGGCGTCTTTTGGTGATTTATATGGTGGTTAGTACTTTTAAGGCATTTCCTCACCCCCCGCGACATCCGGTCCCGTTAATACTTAACTTTTTAATTCACGACAGTGTAATTGATTTTAGTCATTTTCAATTTAATTCAGTCTTTAATCATTATTTTAAACAAACTAATAATAAAGACTGTTGTCAGAAATAATAACCAATGTGCATTTGTTTAAATTTGAATATAAATTTACCTACTTAAATTACAAATTGTATTTCAAATAACATTTTGTTTTGATACAAATATCCCAGTTGCAGCTACAAATATAATAATAGCAGTTGACTGTTATGATTTCCCTTTCCTTAAATGATTAACAACCACAACCATTCTAATCATGAACATAGGAATGATCTGGGCACCAAGTCGCTAAAACGAAACTGTAACAAATGTTGCTCTACCTATGCAGTTTTCTTCGTATATACCGTATATACAAACGACACGCACAATTAACCAATCCGAGCGCTATTCTACGCGCATATAAATCATTCACAGCCTTTTCAATAGTAACGACTCGGCGAGTTGTCAGGATCATTCCAGCTTCATGATTATTAATTTATTACTCAATTCTTGTATATACCCCTAGGGGTTTAACCATGGGGCTAAGCTAGATTTGTCTTGTCTCTGGGCAAACCTGATACTCTATGGTTCTCTATACCAGGGATAGTTTCTGTAAACGACGCTAGTACGGCTTTATACATTATGCGGACAATGGCCGTCATCATAAAGAGTTACAGCACAATATACGAAACCGTACTAACGATACCATATATCATTAGCTGTTTTTACATCAGTCACTTGCTATTAGTATATCATAGCCTTTATTGAGTTAAAATCAACCCAATCATTCAAAGATAAGCAACCATACAAAACATCACAGTCACAACAAATACATTGAGCTTGACGATACAAAAAACGTGACAACAAACACCTCGACTAGTATCGCTAATGATAAACTGAGCAATTCTCTTTTTTTTTGCCACTAAAATGAAATATGAAATTTTGGGTAAATTTTATACTATTTCTGCTCAGAATCACGAGCTGATTCCATTTCCGGCGAAAAAAAAGTGTCCCATGATTTTTTTTCCTATTGTGTTACTATTTTCCATACACCTTCTATGGCGGTAACACAAGAGGATATTCGAAATATGTATGAAATTTTTGGGACATTTTTTTTTTCGCCGGAAATGGAATCAGCTCGTGATTCTGAGCAGAAATAGTATAAAATTTACCCAAAATTTAATATTTCATTTTAGTGGCAAAAAAAAAGAGAATTGCTCAACTACCTCTGCGCATGGCCTCACGTCTAACACGTAACCAATATTAAAGATAATGTTTGAAATATACAGACGAATAGGCAAATTACCTGTAATTCAGTAAACGCTCATTAGATGCGAGGCTATGCGCAAAGTACACTCTAACTAAAGTATGTATCTTAAAAAGAGATCAACATTGATTTTACTGTAGAAATGTAAAATTATACTTATTTAAAAACTTAACAAATGCACTTTCAGTGTTAAAACTGATTTAAGTTTTACTTATCAATGTATTTATTCATTTTGTTTAAAGTTATAATATCAATTTTAACTTATTATATTTATCAGGTCAGTACTGAACGTGTGCATCATGAATATTATAATAGATTATGAGTGCGTTTTAGTGCCATCAGTAGTTACTTGTTATGGTGTAATAAATGAAACGTGAACTATTTAAATAATAAATATCATAAAGCCGCTTTAAAATATATTTCCATTGATAGAAATAAAAATAATGTTTTAGCAGAGATACGTAAGGTAGAAAAAACTTATGACACTAGAACACATCCACTGGTACATTGTTTAATTATAAAATGTTATTTCAAGATAACAATCCTTGTAAAATAATATTTTTAACATATAATTATATATGTAACCGGTCAATTCTAATGATTCTAATATTTATAATAAACAACTGTTGCTATTATCGGCTGCTGAGTAGCGGCTATAACAACTATTATTACCCGATTTTACACACGGCCAATGTACTCGAACTCGAACAAACATAATATGATTGATTTTAAAATTCAAAGGAAATCGTCGTATTAGACTGATATTAAAATCTACAAGAACGACCCTGGCACACAGCAGTATAGTTCCTTCAAATCGTACCAACATTAACAATTCAGTCGTCACCTAACTTCTACGACTACTGTACGATTAACGTTATAGTGTAACAACTATGGATCTAGAAGAGTCGAAACCTCGAGAAGGTAACGCAGTAGCCAACTAATGCTATAGATAAGTGATATACACCTAAAAGGTTATGTGCATGCATGGCCAAATAATTTAGATTTAGGTATAGTCAACGTCAAAAATATAATTTACACTTCAATGCACACGGCATGGGAAAAACATATATTCTTTACGTTGACTGTACGTCATAGATTTATATATTTAAGCAGTTGCATATCATCACGCATCGTGAACAGTGGTCTATTTCAAATTTTACAATATAATGATTATGTAGCTCTTAAGCGTAAACAAGTACAGGCTAAAACATGCATGACCACTACTTCCGTGTTTTTGTGATGCTTATACATTTTTATATGACTACGTCGTTTTGGGGCGGTATTAGGACTTTCATAACGTGCATAAAAAGTTAAACTTAAAAATGAAATATTCTTCAACACTTACCACAAACCATGCAGTTTTTAGCTATGGACAAAGTCGGCAATAGACGACACAATATGCAGGTACGATGAAATCGATAACTCGAAAATGCATGGCTTATAACAAGAGTGATTATAAAGATATCTTAAATAATTAAATAAAAAACTACAGTAAATAAACTCTGGATAAGAGTAACATTTCAAAAGTAAATCAATTCGTGTATAACAAATATATTTATACCCTGACTAGATTCGACTAGATTATTTTAAAATTCGATATCATAATTTCTAAAGACAATTCGGAAGCCATCCTTCGGAACATCTGAATGTACGATTGAATCTAACCGTACATTAAAACGATCCAGATCCTACACTAACCACTACTGGTGATCACAACATCAAGATTATGTATTATAGATAGAATATATAGATGAGTAATTGAAGATTCAAGTGCACTAGTGACGTATTTCAACGCCTCAAGAATGGGATTAAAAACTGCAAAAGTAGTCGATGGACAGGTGAACTGACGGACTTTAGTACTGTACATGGGTGAATCAACTTTTTTCTGTCTGTTATTACCATTGTTACGGTCGCCTGAGTCACGCTGGTTTTATGCAAAATTATGCTACTTAATTTATGCAAACATGCATATAGTCTATGTTTGTTGATAGCCCATCAAGAAAAGGGTTTATTAACACCAGAAAAATGCATGTTTGCATAGTTTAAGTATCATAATTATGCATAAAACCAGCGTGACTCGGGCGACCGTAACCATGGTAATAACAGACAGAAAAAAGTTGATTTACCCACATACAAACACTGAACGAACGGCAAATATTGAGGCAGTTCGTTCCATATGGATTGGAAAACAGTGCAATTACATATGTCAAGTTTTCTAGAGCAAATCAGCTCATGAAATTCGATTACATATCTCTATCACATTCTAAGATATATGTAGCAGTTTCAGTTTTTAACCTCATTGAGATTTGTTTTATTTCCTACCCCAATGTCCCAAGTTTACAATATTTAATGTTGCTATTGTAGATATTATGGTAATTGCATAAATTCTGATGCTCTTCTAATCGAGAAGACGGACGGTAGTAGAAATAAGTCTATTAATAAATTATAGAATAACATGATGAATATGATGATATTGTTATGGCTGCATGTATTGCGACGATGAGAGTTTTGAAGAACTTTCGGTTCATTAGAAATAGCGAAATATTTTAAGATCTGGGATATTAAATAAGTTACTTATTATTTTTCGATATTAGAAAATGTAGACTCAGTATACAATGGGTAAATTGGTATATATGTGTAAATGTAAATTTTGGCTAGTTATTTTGGAGGTCTAACATAAATAATGAGCAGATGAAGAGTTAATTTACAATTCTATAGTCATAAGACGTAGTATTCGATTATTTCAGATCATCTAAGTTGAGGTTACCTACAATCGCAATTATATTTTGCACCCGAATCGTTAATTGTAAAACAACCCTCACAACATACGTAGATCTCAATATTTCTTCAAGACTTGTGCCCTATTTTTTCAATATTCGTCATAGCCCTTTAAACAGAATTAAGGCGGCACCCCACCGGTGCATTTTCAATTAATTTTATTCTTTCATCCTTCTCGTAACTCAATATACTCGCGTAAATGCCGACAAACATGTTGCAAATCATCGACAGAAGAGGAAAGTTTCAATTAGAGTATTCGCCTTCTGCGCATGTAAAGGAAAATAGTTAGGTGAGCGGTTCTCGAAGAATGATTACGACGAAAGCATCAGTGCCCTCGCGAACGGCTCACCTTCCGACTTCAATTACGAGATGGAAGTCACAGTATGTGATACACGAAAGATAGTCGTTTCTAACACATTGCGACGACCTTCTTGTCGAATATTGTCCTAACTGTACGCAGTAGGTTGCCCGTCGCAGCGGGTGTCAGTTTAGGCGAGGTCGTCGGGCGGTCACCGGACGCGGCCGGAGGGCGAGCGCAGATGCGAGCGTATGTAGCCGGTGCGGAAGTCCATGGCGTCGCGGCTGCGCCCCGAGCCGTTGTTGCCGCGCTGTCGCCGGCTCCATCTGAGGGGACTTGGCTTATGAGTATATCTAGATATTTTTCAAACGTGGCTTCGAGTGAAAATTATCATGTTTTATAAGTGCCCGTTGAGGGCCTTGGGTGATATTGGCGTTGTTCATTTGACACTGATATCCATTTATTTAATTTTTAATAGGTTTTATCCACATATACATCGTCCACAAGGTTAAATATTCACTGGCCTATGATGGTTCCTTGTCTATCGTTTGTAGTCTCAAACTGACAAGTATGCAAGTGCGAATTTGATGCACGATAAACGGTAAAAGCGGCACCATCTTATTTATTTATTTATATTGGTCAGCACTACTGTGATCGCCAATCCGCTTGTGCAGCGTGGCGATTGTGGGCATTACCTCATGGGCAGTGCGTCCATATGTATAGCTTATAGGAGAGGCCTATATCCAGCAGTGGCTGGTCTACGAAAGAATAAAATAACTATGGAAGCTGCCCGCTATACTAAATGGCCTCTCAAAACCGGTCCTGAAATATCGTTGACAAAGTGTCATCCCATCTTTAATACATCACGCTATTAAATTTCTATATTATCCTATAAAATCTTAAACCACTATTCTAATACCATCTAAATTTTGATTGGATACATTCAATTTGCAATTGTCAAAGATGTTGTGCCGACATAATGCAGGGTGTTAAGAAAAAGACAGCGCTTTTTCTTCACATGCCCATTGTATTGTTTCATAATATCAACCGAAAGACGTCCACTGCTGATTTGCTGAGCATAGGCCTCCCCCAAAGATTGCCACAATGACCGATCCTGTGCCATCCGCATCCAGCAGACTCCTGCGACCTTCACCAGGTCATCAGTCCACCTTGTAGGGGCCCTACCCACGCTGCGCCTTCCGGTACGTGGCCGCCACTCGAGAACCTTCCCGCCCTAACGGCCATCGGTCCGACGCGCAAAGTGCCTCGCCCACTGCCACTTCAGTTTAGCGATTCGGAGAGTTCTGCTGAGGATAGTCATTTCTAATCCGATCTCGCAGAAAGACTCCTAGCATAGCCCTCTCCACTGCCCTTTGGGTAACTTTGAGCCTTCTTATGAGGCCCATTGTAAGCGACCACGTTTCAGTGCCGTATGTCATTACTGGCAACACATGTTTATGGAAGCATTTTTGAATTCGCGTTGGATGTCCATGTTATAAATGTTATAATATATATGCTCGCAGAGGCTGATGATGTGATCCATAAATACCTGAGCAGCCGCATGATGTAGTTGGGCCAGTTGTCGGGGAACATGACGAGCGAGAAGCCAACGCCGATCAGCACGATGCCAGCCAGCTTCATGCCTTCGAACTCAGCCTGGTAGAACGCCACATCCAACCCTGACGAATGAAGTAAACACACGTATGTTTTATCAGTCTTTCTAATTCTGAATTCGACGACGACAACGTATAAGGAGCAAAGTGCTAAAGGTTTGTATTGTATAAAAAAAAACATACACAACTTAGAACCTTGTACGTTGTTGCCGTCGAAATATTTGAGACGATAAATTAACGTTACCATACAACAATATTTTATTTGATCAGGTACAAAAATCTCAGTCATACATGAAATAGATGTATAAATATGTATAATGCATTCAGTTTAAAACTAATAGTGCATAAATACTATTTATTATTTATTTATTACAGCAGTAAAATAATACGATGTACTATGACGTAATTTACATTATCTTTCCCATTGATGGACAATTTCACATTTTCTATTGTGTTTATATGTAACATTAGCCACACCATAACAAATACCGAACATTCACGGGAATGGAATAGCTAGTCTTATTGTACCAGTTATAGTTGCAATGTAACTGGCATTATTTAGGACGATTTAGGAAAAAATAAATAAAACTACATATTATTATCTAGTATGTCATTCTAGATAAATGAATAATTGCGACTACTCTTGGTACAGAATATGATAAAGTAAAATGAAATAGTTACCGGCTGAGACTGGAACAGCTGTAATGAGGGCGAGCGAGACGAAAATGTTGTACGTCACTATGTTGCCAAACTGGAACACTAGGTGAAAAACTGCGAAGAAACAGACAGCACGTTGAATAACGAATAATGCATTTTAAATAGTACAAACGCTATTCAAGGAAATTATTGTACTTAACGTGTAAAAAAGAGGGCAAGTTTGAAAAAACGTAAAATTGGCAATATCTCGAAAACCGTCCAACTTTTACTGAGGTCATGTTATGTTGATTAGGTATCTCTTGGGTCGACCTACCTCGGGTGTCAGGGTGATCGATTATTTATGGGACACCCTGTATATATCCTATTCTATTTCAAACTAGTTTTTATTTCGACATGGTTCTGGACAGTGGCCTAAGTTCCAATAGGTTGAGTGTACAAGCAAGATATTACATAATATGAATACATTCTTTTCCTTCTCCTCTATCTACTCGACCCTTCTGATCACCGCATATGCAACATTTAGCTTACGTAGGGGTTAAGCAAATTATAGGTATCTTACGTGACCGAGTTACGTGACCGGTCGAGACTTAGTGGCGACAGACGGGCACATCCGCCGAGTAACAGTGCACGCAAGGTAACATCCGAGAATGAAACCTTGGTCGCTTGTTAATCATAATCAATGGCAGTTTAAGTCTAAGGGCCCAGAAGACCAATAACGAAACCTATTCAATTGGATTTATAGTTGCAATTTCAATAGCTATGTGGGGTATATTCTAAATTGAATACTTATTAAATAGAAATAAAACTTTAACGTCTCCTAACTTAGCAAGCCGATAAGAATCGTCTGCCCCTTTCGGTCTTATAGACATATTGATATAAAGACCGAAAGGGACAAAGAATACTCATCGGCGTGCTAAGTTAGACGTTAATGTAATGAATAAAGGGGGTAAATTCATAAAAATAGGTTTTTCTTGAACATGCAATGAAATATTGTTGTTAAGTTCCTTATAATATTTATAGTGGCAGAATGTCATGATGCCTTTGCAACAAATGTACCTACGTGGAATGGAATTAAAAAAGAGCACTTTGCCGGCCTAGGCCTTCAAGATTTGTATTAAAATTATACCCTGAAGACATCGCTTTTGGTGACTAAATAGACCTATGCGAGACCGGCAAACTTTACAAGACTGACAGGGGAAGTTCGTGTCTGATGGGAACATGCCCCCAAGGTGCCCTTTTTCCCTTCTGTCAGCTAAGGTTGCGAACCAGGACCCATCGCAATACTTCTGACCGTCCTCAATGCTTTTTCGCCACTCCAATTGATTCCCCGCAAGCGTCTCCCAATTACGATGGTCAATTTTAAAGGCCGTCATGTCCCGGTTGGCCTTATAATATTGGGTTAATCCTGGATTGTAGAAGAGCGCCTCAGGGTTGATGTTCACTATTTGATTTATTATTTAATAGATATTGCATAGGTAGGTTAATTAGGCCACAGGGAGTCCACTTTGAACAAATCGCCTCGCGCGGAAATTGCCTCGCGAAACAACTCGACACGCACGCAAGTTATAATTGCCATTAATAGATTTCTGGGAAAACGTACCTGTGTTTGAAATATGATTTACATGATATGAAAGAGGTTAAAATTTTGCATAGTAATAATAACAAATAGGTAATGGATTGGCAAACATAAGATACATTTAGTAAAATCTAGATCTAGAGAAATCGTCTCCTAACTTAACAAGCCACTAAGGATGATTTATCCCTTTCACTCTTATGGACACATTGATAACACCGAAAGGGACAAACATTACTTAGCGGCTTGCTAGCAGAGACGTTTATGAAGGGGGAAGTGTCTGGGACACTGTTCATATTCAAGTTGATGGGCGTTTTTACAAACCGTTGTTGAAATCACCTTGTTATTTAATTTGGTCAAGTTTAGGCTTATTCGACTCAGAATTACGAGATCATTCGATTTTGTTAAGAGAAAAAATCCAAACCTCACTATAAAAACTGTCACTACTCTTAGCAACCTCGTATGTCAGTATTGAATTAGAACTGAGATACGAGCTTTATTTCGAGTAGGTATTTGTTAGTTAGTGAGTTTTGGTTGTCAACCGACGATATGTCCCATAATTTTCTTACAGTTTTCATTCCTTCCATTACGCTACCGCTTTTGATTTGAACATCTATGAAAAATCGGTATTGTAGGTAATGGAAAAAACATTTTGGGACATCTTTTTCTCCTATTACAGCGTTAGCACACCTCCGCCGCGGAACTGAAGTAGCGAAACCGCTGACATTTCGCTACAGTTTGTCCGTTGTGAGACGAGCGGAACAATAGCGAAACTGCCTGTTCTAGCGCGTTGAACTGACGATGCATATATCTCTCTCTCGCGGAACATCGGCGATCTGCTCCGACGTCGCGCATACCTCCGCGACTTTTCCGCCACTTTTTGAAGTTTCGCGTTTGTTTCGCAAGCGAGTTGTGGCTGTCGACAGATTTTTCATGGCGGAACAGTGAAAAATTGTAGAATTAGATATTGAATTCACCGAAAAACTAATACAAGAGGTCAGAAACAGACCTTTAAATGCCGATTTCTAAGAATGAACTTTTGATTAATCTTTAAATGTCAAAAATTAATTCTTCAAAATCGGCAACTATATAATATACTAACTTAGTTATAAGGACTATAAAAACCCTAAAATTCGTAATTTGCTTTGTAATGTCCGGCTTTAACGGGTTGTATAGTTCCTCAAAACTTTGTGCACTCATTCTGAAATAAATTATGTATAAAAATGATCTTCATGTGACTCAAATTCTTCACATAATCGGTTTTCGCCTAACTATTTCATCTTCTTATTATAATCTCGTGCACCCAGATTCTACGTCTTTTAATATTAATGCCATTTCTTCTTCTTCGGATTCTGAAAGCGACGACATTTGGTTTCTATGCAGGAATAATACTAACGATCGCGTAGGCATGTTTCGCCGCGAAACTAGAGTACGATTCCGCGGCATGTGTAGTAACGTTTCGCCGCGAAATTTGTGTTGCGGTTTCGCGTTCTCGTTTTCGCAGCGGAGGTGTGCTAAAGCCCTTAGAATCGAAAGAGCTCGTGATCCTGAGTAGAACAAGCCCAAACTTGTCCGAATTAAATAACAAGGTGATTTAAACAACAGTTTGTGAAAACGCCCTGATAACAATGCAATATGGTACCCTGTAATGTTGGGATCAGCAAAATATTAATAGCCTCATGAAGCCCGCTATACTATTTTCTTCGAATCTTATTTTGAACCTTGTTTTTTAAGGAATAGTGGTGAACTTTGATCATTTGTAAAAATAGGAAAGAGTAAACTATACTCACCCAGCAGAGCCAAACTGGCGCCCAAGAGGTGCAGCCACGGCATGCTGTGCGAGGGGGACGGCAGCATCTCGGAGCCGGTGAGGTAGAGCGCGAGGCACACCGGCCACAGAAGAGAGGCACTCACGATGCCAAGGATAGAGAAGAACAGAGCTCGCTGGCCTGTGTTCACTTCACCCATTACTTTGCGGAATAGCACCTAGGCGTGGATAATTTGTTGAATTATTAGTGTCACTTGGCATGAATAATATTAAAATATTTAATCAGAAATACTAGCACAGCTACTGTAAAAATAATAAGTCTCAACGAAATTTTAGTATTACTTTTTATTACATTTTATCATTTATAGCATAAGTTGTGTCAAATTAGTTTAACAGCTGATTTAAATATACCAGCATTTAAGAACATCTGTAGTGAGCTGAAAAAAGGAACTGCACTATTTGCATTCACTAGGACAGTATAATTTTTTTTTGTGTGCATGCACAAACTTCAAACCTATAAACTGGGTGCTTGGTGGAAGTGGCAATACCTCAGAGGTTCTTCTACCGCCAGAGATGGGCATTATTCGAATAAATTTTTATCGGAATAATTATTCGAATAAACAATAATTCACGATTTCTTTATTCGCGAATAATTTAGTCACGAATGATTTATTCGCGAATGAATCATTCGCGAATAAATTAGCCACGAATGAATTATTCTGCTGGTTTTTAAATGACGAATGATTTATTCGTTATTTTCATTCGAATAAATCTACGAAAAACATATTTTTTCTGTTGCATTATATTAAATTAAACAACATCAAGCATAATATTTAACATATTAAATCGTGAATACTGTAATTTGTTCTAAGTTCTAGCACGCTAAAGAATGTTAAGGGTTAGGGGTAATGTATAAACCCAGGTAGTAAGTATAATTAGCGAGACAATGGGTTAGTCATACACAAAGTAACTTTCTGACGGGGGGTGACGGGATGCGGTGGGGGGAGGCGGGCGACAACGGGTGGCGGCGGGCGGAGGCTGGGGGTGGCGGATGGAGGCGGGTGGCGACGGGTGGTGGTGGGTAGCGATGGGTGGTGGTGGGTGGCGACGAGTGGTGGTGAATGGCGATGGGTGGTGGTGGGTGGCGACGGGTTGCGGTGGGGGTAGGCGGGTGGCGACCAGGGGTGGCGGTGGGTGGAGGCGTTGGGTGGCAGGCGGCGGCGGGTGGTGGTGGGCGGCGACGGGTTGCAGTGGGGGGAAGCGGGTGGCGACCGGGGGTGGCGGCGGTTGGAGGCGTCCGCGTCGGGTGGCAGGCGGCGGCTGGTGGTGATGGGTGTCGGCGGGCGAAGGCCGGGGGTGGCGGGCGGCGGCGGATGGAGGCGGGCACCCGCCACCTCCAGCCACCACCCATCGTCACCCGTCACCACCCACCTCACCCCGCCATCGCCCGCCACCCCCGGCCTTAGCCCGCCGCCACCCGTCGCCACCCACCACCACTCGTCGCCACCCATCACCACCCGCCGTCGCCCGCCACCCGACGCCTCCCCCCACCGGAACCCGTCGCCACCCACCACCACCTGTCGCCATTCACCACCACTCGTCGCCACCCACCACCACCCGTCGCCGCCCGCCACCCCCGGTCACCACCCACCTCCCCCCACTGCAACCCGTCGCCACCCACAACCAGCCGTCGCCGCCCGCCACCCCCGGTCGCCACCCACCTCCCCCCACCGCAACCCGTCGCCACCCACCACCATCGGCCGCCGCCCGCCACCCCCGGCCTCCGCTCGCCGCTACCCGTCGCCACCCACCACCACCCGTCGCCAAAGAAGTGCAGAAAGTGACTTTGTTTTAGTAATTATTCGTGAAAATTCATTCGACGAATAAATTATTCGCGATTAAATTATTCTACGAATAATCTATTTGAATAAAAATAATCATTCGACAATTTCATTCGTCATTCGCGATGATTTTTTTTATTCTTATTCGTTATTCGTCATTCGAATAAATTTTGCCCATCTCTGTCTACCGCCACTAACTCTTATCCTTAATAGGGTTATATTTCCCGCCTTATTTTGAAACTTATTACCGAAATTTAGAACTCATGCTCTAATAAGGGTTAAAAGAAATAAACCAGCACACATACTTAATTACTACCCTCGAGAAATTTCATGGATATATTAGTGTGAAAAGTTTATTTGATTTAATATTACCTTAAATATCGCAAAACCAGCTGCGGCGCAGGCGGCAAGCACAACTCCACCAAGTGTTGAGCTGCCTGTTATGCCATCCATATATGCAAGTAAAGCTATTCCTGTGTCACACAAAATTGCTGCCACAATCTGCAAGAGTCGCAAAACAGATGAATATTAACACCTAACAAATTCAAATTATATAATGCCAATGCTAATGTTAATAAACAAAAGAGCAACAAATTAACTGATATTGAAATACGGCTGATTATATGCTTCCACTTACCCTAACTCCAACAAATTGTTCATGTAATATAACCCAGGATAATAAGTAAATGCAGGAAACGTTGGTGGCAAACAAGGCCACCACATCAGTGCAGAGCAGGATCTTCAGTGAGTAAGTATACATGTAGATGGTCACCACCCACAGCAAGCAGAACAGTCCACAGCGGCTGATGAAGCGAGCTGGTGAATAATTGAATACATTTATTAGATTCTTCAATAAGAATGTAACATAATTTTACATAAATAATAATACAATAGGTATAATTTTTACATAACATCCAAAGGTACAACTCTCAGTACAGTCTCATCTGTTTTCTATCTATAGCAATTTCAAATTGGAAAAGAATAGGAATTATATAATTACCAAAAGTGAACCCTTTCTCTCTAAAATCTCTGAAGGCATCATACACTATGTCATTAGCTGATTTGCACTTGTTGTGAATAAGCATCACTATTATGTAGATAGGATAGAATAATATGAGCCAGTTGGTACAAAACCAGGCTGTGAAGAATGGGGCATTGTACAGATTGTTGGTCTGAAAAAATAACATAAGTTAAAATACACTGTTTTATTTCATGAATGGTGTGGCGGTAACCAAATACTACATTATAAGATGAAAAAGCTTAGCAGGCTAAGGGAGGATGTATTTCTCTTTATTTTGTACTCATGTATCTCTTATACTATAGCAGCTAAATAATCGAAACAAAATCTTATTAACACTTTATAATATTTTTTTATACTTTATTTTATAAATGTAAAAATAAAAGAAAAAAAGAGATTGTTTATTTTTAGTCAGCTATTTTGAACAAGATTTTGTCTTCTTTCAATTATGAACATCAATCAATTTTCTTACCTGAGGATTGGTCTTAGTGGTATAGTTGAAGCTCTGAGAAGATGTCTCTGTGCTGGTGGGATAGATTATAGGTGGGTATGTTTCTAGATACATGTGTTTGATAAAGTGGGTAGATGTCACCCAGGAGGCAGTAAGGACCAGTGTAACACAGATTCCATAGTAGATCTATAACAAAAATTTAATAGATATTCGAGAATAAATTACTTAACACTCAGAATTAAAACAACTACAAAAAATGTACCTTTTTGGCAAATTTTGAGCAACAAGATCTTGGGCATTTCTTTTCGCGCAACTGTCGCTCTTCGTCTTGACTGCTAGCAGCAGACTCACTAAAGGCCTGCTGCAAGGACGGCTGCGTAGTCAGCGGCGGTGCCGACACTGCCGACGACACGGACGTTTGAGGCGTTAAAGGCGCTCGAGGGCTAAGCGGCGTAGGGGGCCCATTCGGAAGGTCGCGATCACCATCACCCCCTCTATCAGTCTCCACTTCCTCACTTGTAATTATCACAGAAGGAGCACGAACTCGTTTAGGATTAAAAATAGTCGGCAAGTCTCCATCCCTTGCCATGTTGCTAAGTAACACTACGGAAACTTCTCAAACATCATCTCTTAACCCTTTTGAAATAAACTGATATAGAGATATAAATAATTATTAGCACAAGCCCATGATTTAAGTTACGAGCAGTTTAATCGTCACATGATTTATTTAAAATTGATATTGATAAATTTGAATATTATTGTCTTTACTCGTCAGTTTCACCTCTTTATATAAAGGTAATACATATTTAAATGCGTAATTTAATGACGCTTCACTTTATTTTGAGATATATTTTTTTAGATATTTTCCGCCGCCATTCTCCCCAATTTTTCATATGGCAATAGTGTGAATGAGTATTAATGGGGTCTATAGACTTCAAAACATATCACTTGCGATTTACGTTCCACTGCTCAAAACCCTAGAACCTTGTGACTTGTGATCCATTGCTGCACTTGATTGATAACTTCATTTCGTTACAGTTAGTTGGCCAGCAATGACTCAAAGGTGGAAAGCGACATGTGGTATAAGGGAGCAACACTGACAAATAAACCACTCGCTATTGGTGAATCGCGTGTCACACTCAACAATGTTGCCGTTTTCTGCTTGTAATCGTGCAGTGGTGTTTATAGACTATACAACATACTCTTGACATGGCAACGAACTATCGTGAAAAGACTAGGCTAGCAGTCGGCAACAATTTTTGACACAACGTTTCATTCGTTACAATATTACAATAGGTAGATAGGTTTTCTTGTAGGCTGTTTTATTCGAAGTGAAAAGTCAAATACTCCTATATGAAAGCAAAATGCATTCATTTAGATTACCGTAGATAACTTACTAACGATTAAAATATGTATATCGTAAAACGGTTAAACTAACCGAAAATAACTATGTTTATGTACATAAAATACCCCTTTTTCATCTACATTGCACGGGATTGCTGAAGAATTCTATTTTACCTATAAGCAAACAACTAATTTACTTACAAGTATACAGGGTGGCCCATGACCCGGTTAATAAGTTTAAATCTCACATTTTAAGCACGAATGACCGCTGATTGTTAATTGATGAAAGGAGATTAAACGAGATTTATGATTGAAAAGCATTATATTCTGAGGACATTTTTGATAGGCTCTGGGCCCCCCTGCTACAAGTAATCTGTACTGAATTCATTGATTATTGCATGAAAATTAAAAGTACAATGAGAAATATCATGCATTTCTCAGCATACTTAACTCATCGATGTTTTAATTTTTAAGATATTTTATCATATCACCAACTACAAACAATAATTGAGATACTCCGATAAAAGTTACCAACTCACCAATTCTGAAAAAGCTTTTTCCAAACTATTAAAATACCATTTTTGTTGTGCTAGAATATGGGTACTACGCTACAAAGATGGTTAATAATGCCGGCTTTTGCTGTTGACACACAAAATTTGTCCACTTCAACACTGTAATGTAGCAGCAGCCGATTTATATTAAATTTGTTCTTATTTATGGTACTCAGTAGTCCGTGTACTTACTTAATAAGTACAGTAGCAAATATAGTCTAGCAAACGCATTAGGTAGTAAAAACCGACCAAGAGCATGTCGGGCCATGCTCAATGTAGAGTTCCATAGTTATTAAAACGGCTGGGTCGACTATATTCGAAATAGCTTTATTTGAAAAGGCGCACAATTTTTATTTATTCTATAGTGCTTATTTCCGAAAGTTTAATAACTTTTTTTTTGGGACCCTTATGGTTTTTTTGAAATACCTATTCAACGATATCCCACACTTTTTACAATTAAACACCGTTTGATAAATATTTAGATATCCCACACTATAGGATTATAGTATAGAATAGAGTAGAATAGAATAGAATAGAATAGAATAGAATAAATTTTTATTCACATAAAGCACACATTACAGAACAGCAAAAGTAAATACAATGGAAACATCTGAGTTAAAAAGTAAAAAAAAAAAAGAATAATAATAGAAAACAAAAATGTTACTATCTTGTATCTAACATTTACCTAGTCGTAGCAATTTTTCAAGATTATTAAAATGAGAAATTATATTTATACAATGAAGAGTTCGTAAGAATTTAGTATAGTCATCTAAAAATACAATATCTGATATTCATCATCATAAAATCATGCCCACTTTATTACTACTACTAGGGGAGGTACTCAAAAAAAGAAATAATGCCAGTTTTTATTCTCCCACTTTGTCGGCGAGATTAATATGTATCAAATTGCAAATTTCTGATACTAACAGCCACTGAGTTATGCTGTGGACAGGCAGACAGACAAACGGACATGGCGAAACTATAAGGTTACTACAGTTACTACAGAACTACTAGTTTACTACAGAACCTTGAAAACGTAAAAATATTATATGCAGCACTCCTTTTCCTAGTAACAAAATACTTAAAATGCCAGCGTCAATTCAAAAGCCGCAATGTATTGCAAGTTGCAAGTGATTAGCATGTCGTAATAACTATTGAGCGCTTCAATAGTTTAAAAATTGCACGATTCTTCCACCGATTTATTAACTCCCAACAAAGAGTAAGCACCAACCGTTTACTATTGTGTAAAATACATCCATGCTACGTTATTTCTACAATAATATGAATAATAAAGCTGTTATGTAGAAATGTATTTGCTACGCCCATCAGGGTTCATGTTACATATGTTGTTCATGAATGCAAATTAATAAATAAATGATAAATGATAAATGATAAAGTATTGTATTTGGCTGAATACCTTTAAATCAAAGTCGATGGCGAGTCTAAAAAAATATTATATCATTTCACATTTTTGTCTGTAGGGGGCAGCATGAAAAAATTCGGCATTTTTCCGCCAGAGGGAGATAATTGCTAGCCTACTTGAAGCATCCGGGACGAACTCGGTAGTAGACATGGCGGGTATCAACCTGGCTAAATGACGAAATAAATTTTGTTTGCTAATATAAGAGCGTGATAATTTCGTAGGAAAAGTGTTGATACTGAAAGACTAATTAAGTTATATTGGATTAGGACAAAAATGCAGAATGTTGGACAGTCTGAAAACCGTAATATCGATAAGGTGAATGTGCAACTTGATGTGGTAAAATCGTCCACTCCTCAGAGTTCGGCTTCGAGTCCGGCCAAATCTGAAACCGAAACGTATTCAGGTGCGCCTGCCAAATACATGACGGACTCTTCTGAAAGCGAGGATGACTCTGTATCCGAGGTAAAACGTGTTTTGTTTTCGGTAGAGGCGGTGGCAGTAGGGAATGTAACTATCTGTACCGCTCTAAACTGCAACAAGGGACATCTTGTACATGTCTGGTCATCCAATTTCTTTTCTCTCGAAATCTAATTATCTCACAATAACATTTATTTTCAATCACGTGTAGCACGCTACAATGAGATAATCCATTTCTTATTCTCAACAGAGTCGTCGCTTGCCAAATATTCCGTAAAACGTCAGAAAGTTCTAAGTACATACGTACTACTGAGTAATGCATGAAATTATTTATGCCAGCCGCTCCTAGACACTATTCAATTGATTCTGTATAATTATACAATATTAGCGAACTATATCGTCGTAAGATTCTTTTTCATTGTCTATTTGTGTTTTGGAGGTTTGAAGTATGGTGGCCATGTTTCTCGAATCACATGCATTTATTCATCATGAGCGATTACATTTTGTGTTTTAGTGACGTTATTTCCCTACGTTTAGGAAAATTATATAATTTAAGAATGAATTGGATACAAACATCGATAATGGTGGCGTGTTTTGTGTCGATACGCGCACACGTCTCATATGGAACGCCTACTGGTATTCGCGCAAAATAATGGTTATTGGTGAATTGCAAGGACCATCCACAGTAAATATACGCTGTAAGCTAGTCCCGAAGCACCACATTGTCAGTATGTCTTACATTTTTCTCATTGGTGTTATAGATCTTGCTGGCTTGTTTGTGCCTTAGCAGGCCAGACCTGTTGGTAAGTGGAAGACGACCTTATTGAGTGAGTGCAGCAGGCTTTACCTATAGTCGCTGTTGCCGTGCAGAGTGACTTACTGTTAACCTGCATAATGTGTGTGCAATGGACACTTACATGTCAGATAATGTTTTTGTTTTCTTCATGTTGAATGGTCCTTGTGATTCTAACATAATGTTTTTGGTTTGCATCCATCCAAACATGTCAGTTAGTGTATTAACATTACTAACTGCTCCCCTGTGTCCTTTTGTGTCTGTGCTATTTATAATTAGGTCAACTGCAATCTGTACAAATGCCAATGCTATGGGTCTAATCAAAAGTAACCTATATTATTTAAACCCATTATTCAATAAAAAACACAATGAGTTTTACACATCAGTTACGATCAGACGCAGATTACTCACATAGCCTCTAAATGTAGGATATAGTAGTGTCAAGAATGTAATTTACATTACAGTGTTCTAAATCTCATTCTGGAATCCTTGGTACAAGCTATCCTGCCTGGTACTTTGACATAATTTGTAGATTCTCCGATTAGGTACCTATTTAATGTAATGTAAACAAACCAGACCATGTGACTTATTAAAAACTGATGTACACACATATTGGCACATAAAATAGTTTTCTGGATGTACCACTGCAAATAAACATTAATTTTAAGATTTTAGATATAAAGAATAAAATCTAACCAACTGTGCCATGAATCTGTGACCTTATTATGATGGTGTCAATCCCATTTCAGTACCTAGGTCTGATCAAGGTAGGCTATGCCGCCACCTTTTTTGTAAGACAAAATAGTATTTTTATGAAAATGTTTAAAAAATATAGTACTTACAGGAAAAGTGAGGAAAAAAAATAGTACACCTAAATATTTATCCTTCAGTTTCAAAACTCCAATCATTCACAAAATTGAAGCCACTGGCGATATAATAAAAATATAGTATTTTACGTACTATATTGCTATTGTATATTATATAGTACAGTCAAGTGAAATATAGTATGATACTACTATATTATAGTACGGGTGGCAACCCTAGATCAAGGTATCACCAGGTTATGTATGTATAGACGGACAAGCTTTCACAAAGTACTTGTTAGTGTAGACCTAGCTCTGTTCTCTTAAGTACTATATGAAATAATCTAGAACAATACTGTTAGTGGCATAAAATGATGTGTATTACACATTGCATCATAATTATATACCTTGATCTCTAAAAATCTGACTGCTATTCCTCTTTTATCCCGTTCGGTAAAAGCAAAAAGTTTGCTTGAAAACAACAGTTGCAAATAACAGAAACTACTGGTGGAAAAACGCTTAAAATACTCTTGTAGTGGTATTTCTTGTTTTAATTTTCCAGAAAATTGATTCATCATTCCGATGAAGTGGTTCTCTAAACAGTATTCAAAATTATGTATCTTTGGCAGGTAAAGCGCATACTCAATTTATAAAATAAATGATCTTACATAATCCAGATATGCACTTTGTAACTAATGGTACAAACCTCTCCTAACCATTTATATGGTATTTATTTCTTACTGTTTTCTAAGCCCTACTTGTGACCTCAGGTTAGGCTGCTTGGGTAAGGTTAAAACAAAATAATAGTGTGAAATATCTATGGACTTAATCAGTTAGCCCTGTATTAGTTGCTGCTAGTTAATCTAATATTTTACAAGTCTAACAAGAAAAATATTAAGAATAAATTTGCATTATACAAAACATGATATAAATATCTATAAGGGCAAATAATTTTCCGTCTCTCTCATTTAAAAGTATACTCAAATACATTAATTGAAAACATAAATATAAACCAAATTTTAAACATATTCAAGTAGTAGTGCTATAAAAGAAGTCATCAACAGACTATTATTAAAGCAGTCTTCAAAAGGTCATTGACACTGATACTGTATTCAACCATCATCAGTTATTATTTACACCTTTCTAAATTAAAATTTGAGACATCTGCTACATATTGTTATGTATTAATATGACCAATCATGATAATATTTTTTATATTGAAATTATTAACTATTCAAATGTCTTGTCTATAGTTGAGTGATATCCTTGGTATAGAGATACTTGTAGTTCTGTGCTTATTAGATATATATTAGGGATTAATCATGGCTGATTATTTATTTCATGAATTGAACATAATTTTCTAATTACTAATCTAATCAATCATGAATGAAGAAATTAGTTCCCAACAGTCCAAGAAACCTGATACTAATCTGTCAGCACCTCTCACATGTGCAAGATTGCAAGCATGGGAGTACAAATGTAATGGTACCTATAAAGACTAGATAGTATTTAAAGGATCCACTAAAAGCAAATAGAGCCCTAGATAATGGATGTAAATTCTTTTCCATTGTATCATTTGTTAGGTATGTTGTGTCTATGGATAATCTTTCCCTGAATATGTGAAGTAGGTATTTTGTAATCTTCATTTAGAAAGGGCTGAGCTTCTGGACATAGGCTCATTGTTTTTGTACAACAGCAGCCATTTACAATATATAGGCATACAGTATTATTTAAATTTCCTTTCATTGATAGACATTGTTAGGAAGAATATAACTGTAACAATTAACCTACAGTTCATTTCACCAAAGCTCACACAAATGAAGCAATTGGTGAATGGAATCTTACGATCTCTTTATCTTAATATGACAGTTTCACAATGATAAATGTAATTTCTTTAGTGTTTTCATTTGCACTAGCTTTGGTAATTAGTGTTTGTAGTCAACCTAGTGATTAAAAATAATTTTCTTGCTAATATTAAATGGTTAAACCTGTTATGCACACTGTTGTCTAAAACATTTTGTAAACTGTGTGTTGTCAGGCGGAGATGGAGGAAGAAGGCGGTGGTGCAGAGTCATCTAAGTTTCTACTATCCCATGACGACCCGGAGCGGGCTGTCGATCCCGAGATGCAAGCAAGGCTTGAGGCACTTCTTGAGGCAGCAGGTTAGTAATGTGTATCCCAACTCGCAGTCTAGATCACTTTCACCGAACCAAATTTGATGAAGATCTCTTTATCATGATAACCAATGGTTGGTGGGGGTGAGCTTATAAATATATAATAATAAGATTTGATATATCTCATTCAAATTAGTAGGCAAATGGCTCACCCCCCTTGACTTGACCTGTATCTATTTGATGTCTATTTATATCCACCTAAAGAACATGCTCTTTGGTGTAAAATTGTCTTATTATGGCCTTCAATAACCTTAAATTTTCCACAATATATTTTTTAACACATACTTAAAGAACAAACTTAAGTGTAATTTTCCATACATGAAAAAAAAATGTAAAGGTTCAAAAGCTAGCTTTGTTAGAACAAACTATTAATACCTATATAATAAATTCATAAAGCACCTACATAATTTTGAAAAGAGCTTGAAGATATATTATAAAATAAATAAAATAAATAAATATCTTGGGACATCTTACACAAATCAACCTTGTCCCACGGTAAGCTCAATTAAGGCTTGTGGTGTGGGTACCAGGCGACGATATATGTAATAGATAGATACATATAGATACTTAGATACATACACAGCCACGACCAAAGAACAAACATTTGTGATAAATAAATGCACAAAGAATGCCCTCGCCGGGATTCGAACCCGGAACCTCCAGCTTCGTAGGCAGGATCACTACCAACTAGGCTACAGAGGCTGACAAAATAATAAAATAATATTATCAATCTTTTATAACTCTATCTCCTATACAATTATTTCTAATATAATAAATTGAGTTATCGTTTATGAATAATTCGATTATTGAGCATTCTAAAATTAAACTTGTTATTAGAGCATTCTGTAGTGTAAAAAATATTTTCCTAATTAGTGCGCAAAAACGTACTTTGCGCACGCTTCGCTCGCGGTAATTTCTCTTTTTGATGCACTTGTTATGAAAAAAAATCGTCCCTTACACGTGCAAAAACTTTTTTTTAACTCGGGTGATTGTCGCCCTCGTTTCACTCGGGCTCCAACTTTCACCCTCGCCGAAAAAAAGTTTTCCCGCACTAGTTAGGAAAAGTACTATTATATTCAGATAGCTCTAGCATGTGTGTCTAGTCATATGTGATTGCGTGAGTTATAATGGGGAAGAAATCAATTTGCTACTGACACATAAAAAACATTATATTTAATATATTTTCAGAACAGTCAATATTAATTATACATGTTTTTAAACCAACTAACCTTCTTAAATGTAGTTCAAAAAATTAAATATGTTTACTTACTTCTTTTCAACATGCACTTATAGCTTTACTATTTGTTCTGTATTTGTCTTTGGGATGAACTAAAGGGTTATTGTATTGTATGATTCCTATTCAAGGATACTGATTATATCTAAACAATCAGAGGGGTCATTGACCTCTTTCGCATCATGCACACAAGTTAATCCAAACCTATGAATAATTAAAACATTCCAGAATCTAAGTGTTAAATGTAATGTACTGATTATTTTCTTTGTAAATAAGTCGTAACATTCCCACAATATCAATAGTTATTGACTAACTGTGTCCTATTTTCAAATTAAACCAAATTATGAAATCATCAATATATATAATTATTAATTTAATGCATCATAATCAACATGCAGTCAGCATGCTACTGCCAGCGTTTCGTCATTTAAAACTGAATGAACAAAGTATTAAAACGCGCATGATATAAATACATGCAAAAAATACTTTTTTTACCATAACATAAAGTGCAAAATAAGACATTATCTTTGTTGTGGACGGGACCGTTGAGATAATGATCTAGTCATGAATGTTAGCACTGCACTGTATCTATCTGGCGCATTACCGTTGCTGTACGGAGTCTGTGAGCGGCTTCTTCCAGTATAAAGTAAACTTTGGAATCCATAAAGACATACCCCCTTATTCATAATTTTCATAAACGTCTCCTAACTAAGCACGCCGCTAAGTAATGTATGTCCTTTTCGCTCATAAAGACATATTGGTAAGACCGAAAGGGACAAACAATACTTAGCGGTTTGTTAAGTTAAGGTGCGTTCAAACTAAAAGAGCATTCGCTGTTCTAACCTCCCACTCTACGAAATTCGATCGGTACACAAAACGTGATTGGTTGATTTCGTAGAACGGGCGCTAGAACAGCGAATGCTCTTTTGGTTTAAACGCACCTTCAGGAGACGTTTATGAATAAGGTGGTTATGCTCTTAAAAGGAGCCCGCCCAGCGCTCTTCAAGTGATAGTAACGACTACCGTGGCGACGTCACTTTTAAAGCAGAAACGGCGCCGGTCGCGGGGCGCGGGCTCTAAGCTACCGGCGTTTATCGGTTAAAGCTCTCATTCCATAAATGTATGAACTTTACGTATATCGGATTTTGAAGTAGATGACTTCGGTTGTAGATCGATATCTTCTCTTAAACGATGAAGTGTACTGTATTTGTATGTGTATCATTATTGTAAACGTAAGTAACCGTACATGTCGTACTTAAAACTTTCATTTGTCATTCCTGATTGATTGTAGAAAGCATTCTTCCATAATATTAATTCTCATGTTCTTAAAAGATTGTGCATATGTTGCAATATTAGTGTTTGTTTCATTCACACAACTCCTTAAATAGCACTTAGCACATGATTGATACAACAATATGTCGTCGCGTGATAGACTTCCCGTCTTTTACTAACCATTTTAATTAAATAGGGACGGATAGTGCACATCGGCGCGAGATACTGTCGCTGTAATCATGTGCTAGCCTTACGGGGATCATTAAATCGGTGCGGATTTCCGCCCTATCTAGTCGTTTACGCCACCCCCTCCATAGCAATTGATACCGGCGGCCACCATACACTCACGCCATGATGGTCGAGCCATCACTATTGCACAAAGCATTCTTGATCGCGAGCTCGTCCCTATTATAACTTGATCCTGAAATAAGGAACAGTGAAGTGTAACGAGAGATCTGCATTATACTTGTCCTGAAGCATGTTGAATAAAAAGTAAAAACCCAGATGCTTGTGGATAGCCGTTTATATTTTAGAGATGCCATTAATTTGGACATATTAACTGACTAGGGAATTCCGTAGGGAAATACAGTGTTACTTCATAAATGCGAGTTGTACAGCAAGTGCATAAGTTAACACCAACCTTGACCTTTAAATGCAACTTACATTCACCGAATCAATATCTTTACATCACATGGAGACTAGACAGAACCTTTCTAAACCTTTTGCAAAACTAGCCGTGAAACTACATTTTAATGTTTATATGTTTCTGTGTTTGCCGTGCAAGCTTTCTCTGATAAAGTTTTTTGCAGTACTTATCTAAGGTCTTTAAGTTAACAGTTCTTATTTATAAATAACAATATACAATTTAACACTACAAAATTTTGTATGGAATATAATGCTATATGTAAAGTTCTGATTTATTTTATGCGTGGGCGTTGTCTCATATCGGTTACGCGTTTGCCCGACTATCCCTTATTTTGACAGGGCTCGAATAGAAGGTTACCAATGAAATGCTTTCAAGATGTCATATTGCAATATCAAGTGTCGATACCTACCAATCACTGGTGATATCAATATATCCAATTGAACGTTATAATTCTAGCGTTCCCGTGCATTTGTTCCATCTGCTGTTCATTTGCTGCAAAGTGTTGTCACAATTTTACCCCCTAAATGCATGAACTTGACAACAATTTACTCAAATTTGAATTCTGAGATGCTGTCAATAGAGTCCAAAATACATGATGCATATATGCATCACTATGCATTTAAAGGTTAAATTAGTTTGTTGCTAATCACAAGAAAGCTATACCTATCTTTCTCTCAAAACATGACTGTTGAAAGAATTCATTATCAGTTCAGTTAAATAGGTATTAACCTCGATGACAAACTTGTATAGTACCGTTATTCCTCCTTTTTGAAAACGAATTTATAATGTATGCATGCTCTATTTTCGCTCTCCGCGTTGCTAACGAAACCAGAAAAGTTTTTAAGCTAATTTATATCGAAAATGCAGTTTGGTTGATTTTTTTCGTGATGTGTGTTTGTTGTGAACTTTGTCAAAAAGTTAGGTAACCGACATCATTTTGAGGCTGTGCTATTTATGCGAAAATAGAATGGAATACGTATATTTCTAAATTATATTATTTATAATCGTCTGTTGCTGGTATAATTCATATCTCAGTAAGCACTAACATTTTAAAGGGTTTCCACTTGGTAAGGTAAGGCCTTAACCTGCTCGGCCATGGGACATATAAAACCCTTGTGGGGATGGCATTACGAGTTTTGAGTTTTACTCTCTCCCAAGTCTCATCCCGTTCATCCTTACCCTTCGACTTGCTGCCTTGTCGTTTACCAGTCAAGGCGTAAGGCCTTGTACTGACAGCTGTAAGTTTTTACCCAAGTATTAGAAACAGAGCAGAGCAATACTAAGGAATTAATGCTTAATATCACTATCTCCTTCCTTAATGTTGCTCCGTCTCTACCTACGTAAAAAAATACAGGTGCAATCCCGGAGTAATATCAAGAATATCTCCCATAAATTCGATTAGTTCGGGTTTGCCGATTAGTTCGATATTACCAGAAATAGTGTAGGGAATCGGAAGCTAACTTCGCATCACCAACCCCCGTATCTGCATCGTGTGAATGAGCAATGATGGACTCGGACGGTTCTGCTTATTTACACTAATTTAATTAGCGTTGAATAAAACGACTAATATGTGCACGTGACCCGCAGTTTTTACTCCAAATGGCTGACCAATACACAATCGACGAATTTACATATCCGTCCGTTTTAATGTATTTTATTAACGGTTTCGTAAATATTGGTAGCTGCCGATTGCGATTCTAAAGTTTTCAAGCCGAAGACACGACTTTATTATTCACCATTAAGAGCGTATTCCAATTGTTTCTTTATTGCATTGCCGCCTTATCGACAACCGATGAAGTGATGCTTTTTGCATGAGAACGTCACAAATGGAGAAACTGCCTCGACGATTTGTTAGTTCCGCGCTGTATTTCCCCGCGGCGGCGGACGTTATGTGACTGGCTGATCGAAAGATCAATTTAAATGTCTGGCGTATTTTATGTTTCGTCCGCAGTTTGTGGTCGGATTTAGAGTATATCTGGGGTAGTGCTTGGGTAGTAAAGTCCACGATCGAGCATTTACTTATCGCGGAACACGAAGGAACGTTTTTCGAACGCCCAGCGGAAGCTGTGGACGTAGCTTGTGAATTGATTGGTTACTATTACTACATATCCGTTTACTCGTGATTTATCCGCGTACAACAAATTGCATTCTCATTCATTTTAATTCCCACTATTTTTTTATTGAATTCGGATACATTTCCCATATCAAATCTTTATGATAGTATCAAAATCTGAATGGCCTTAGTAATTACAGTAAACAAATATATATCGCCGAATTTGTGTGTAAATAATCGACATGATAAGGAATCCACGTGTCGACTTTGCTAGTGAATTGATAATTAGTCATTGTCCATTGACTTATAAATATAATATGGACTTGGTACTTAGAATTGCCCCTATTTTGGTTATATATATACAAACGAGTTCGAGGGCTGCTCGTCCGATTTGGGCTAGCGTTCCACCACAGACGAATAGCAAGTAGAGCTACAAACTGAACACGAAAGAAATGAGATTATAGGGTAACTGGCAGTGTTATCAGTCAGTGCATATAAATATCTTTAAGAATGCATGTTTACTTATACTTGTTTCAGAATCTTAGACTCTTCAATACATTAGCGACATTCACACGTAATCTACATATATTTACGTACGTTTAATTTGTGACTAAATAATTGCAAGAGTGAAAGAGAAAGAAATGTAACCCCGTTCACTTCTCGGGTTATAGTCGTAGCTTCGTCGACTGTGGAAAAGCTGCTTTGTGCGCCATAACATTTGCTGGGCCGTTACTGACATTTGCCGTTGGACAGGCAAACTGAATGTTACTGCTGTTACTTCATGGTATTTGAGTACACAGAGTGGGTATTAGCCCGAATCAGTGCGGCAACAACGAAAAACATTTGTGTCAAATTGGAAAATGTAGAAGCGCGTAATATTTTCTAGGTAGTAATTTAAGGCAATTCGCTACAATAAGTGCAACTACGTCCTACTAGTTATTTTTAGTCCACTCTTAGCACTTTGTTCAGAAGGCAAACTAATGACGTTTTTCTTTTTATGGTTTGTATTTGAATGTCTCTGTGGGTTAGGCGAACTTCATATTACTTGAAAACCCCAACACGTCCAGTAAGATCTACTTGCGAGATAGTGTAATAAATTTAGAGCAATTGAATCTTAGCTTTACTAAAATGCACAAGGAAGCTAAATACGAGTTGAAATCCAAGTGTTGATAGACTAACATCACATGGTTGCACCTAACTCGCCGAGTTCCCACGGCCCGCCCGCACACTACGTGATCAGCCCCAATTAATGTATCTCAAACTATACGAATTGCGACGACGCTATTCATGCATACTTTTCGCATTCTATTTTGAAAAAAAAAAGAAACTTCTGTAACATGACTTCTTAACCTATAGGGACGCCCCCTAGCGAGACGGCAAGGGGCGCGAAATGTTTAAAATAGGTGGGCAAATCTGTTTGGTATCTAGTACGACGTAAAATAATTTCGATCCCCTGACCTGTGGTAAAAAAGCTTGTTAACTGTTTTAATTACCGTCATTGTTCGTTTCATAGAAGTTATAAATAATTCACCAACACAATTAGTAAAGTGCCCGTTTGTGTTATGCTTAACAGAAGATTCCAACACAATTGAATGTAAAACTGAGCGCATGAAAGCTTAGTCCGTGATGTTATCATTGCCAGACTGTCTTTCACAGGGTTACCAGCCAGCGGGGTTTTTAATGACACTAGGAATTTCCATCGTCGGAATCGGAGTGCGATAAATGTATACATGTGACGTCATAATGATTTGATATATTATAGTAATAACATGTTGACAACTTATGTATCCACGTTTCTTTTAAGTATTTTAATACGGCCAACAGAAAGTGTGCTGTCGTGATTTAGTTGGAAAAACAACACTGAAGCAAAAAAATTATTGTGGAAAAAGGGGTATCTACACCCCTATTTTGATTCGTGCACGCTATTGTTAGTAAGTCTCTAACTAGACTGAGTTCGTCTTTCTACACCGCTATATCTGTTAGTATAAGCAGTCATGTATAATTTAAAGGTCTGGGTGGACGCAGTTGTTGCATACGGTAACCCAGTTTCAAAACGAAATACGACCTATTTCTAAGTTAGGAAAAGGTGTACCTCGTGTTTGTTCACACGTCGCGACTGTAAGGTTTTGCTTTGTTTTCTTTTATGTATGTACTATAAAAAAAACTAAATTACCTACGCAATATTACCTATTTCAAAAGTTATTCAACAAAATTTGTGGATTATCTTTATTCTATTGTTCTTGCTCTGGTATTATCCCATCGAAAAAATATTCTTAGAATAGAAACATATAAACCATAGAAGAATAAATAGCAATTCGTGATGTAAAAATGTACCCTTTTCATTTATGGCGCTGTCTATTGTAACTTGTAACCGCCCCAAGGCCTATACCAGGGCCTGTAGCGTGTAAGCGCAACGTACGTGTATGTATGCGGGTGTATTTACACAAATATAACAACATAATGATATTGTGTAAGTGCAGTATCGCTATCCTAAAAATCTCGATGCACCTGATTTTCCTGTTACTTGGCGCGACCGAGATACATGCGACCCCTTTTTGTGACGTCACTGCGGCGCGCTAGCTTCTCGATGTCGCGCCACTTTTGACTGAGTAGGTTCATGATAAAATACACGGAGACCAGAGTAGCTGAAATGAAAAAAATATATATATTGTACATGTAAAAATGACTATTACTTGTCGACAACATGACTGTCTACTACTACTTTTACTACCTCAGTTTATAGGCCAGTCGAAGGTCAATGATTAGAAGGTTACCCATTTTTAGGGTTCCGTAGTGAACTAAGAACCCTTATAGTTTCGCCATGTCCGCCCGCAGCATAGCTCCTTGGCAGTTAGTAGAAATAAGCAATTTGGTACAGGTATACATATTAATCACGCATCAAAAATAAAATTATTACCAACGTAATCAGCCCAGCCGTTTTTGAATAACTGCGGAACCCTACACTACGCATGGCCCGACATGCTCGTGGTCGGTTTTTTTTATTTAAGAGTGCTTATTATTTATTTCCCCCAACTGATAAATCCAATTACTGAAACCACGTCCACTTAAAAGCGTTGTTTTATAAACGTTTGACAACATAATTACATGAATGACCATGTACACTTTTACAACTGTAGTTTATATCGAACATTTAATTTTATACTACTGTAGTAGTGATAACAAGTACCTAATCATAGGTAACATTTTCTGCTATTCGTGCCCGAAGTCTAGGACTAGAGTCGATAAATCTGCTTGCATGTAGGTATTTCATATATGTAAGGTAATGTCTAAACACACATGTCTAATAAATACGTATACATTTCAGTACGTATGTCTGAGATACAGGGATCAAAATTGTGAGCATATTTTTGAAACGTATTGTATTACCTCTTTCCAAGTTTTTGCTTCCTTGTAATGCGCATTTTCGTCCAATACGTCGAGTTACTGAGACCCGGCTCTGTTTCCTGCTATAATAATATGAAAGTTACGGCCTATGTTTAAGTAACTGTAGTACTGTAGCATATAGGTGGTTAACGAATCAAGTAGGTAATCGTATTTGCTTTACTATAATACCTTAAAAACCTGTACATGACTTATCTACACGGTACCATCTTTTCCCGTTTCTTGCAGCTTCTCGATTTCTGTCTATCAATGATAAATTAATAAATTGGGGATTTCTCAATACTTTATATCGAGTCATATATCCAGGAACGTTATTGAAAAAAAATCTGAAACAGTTCTGATCGATTTCCCTACATCAAAGTATCAAACGGGATATAGCATCTAACATAGGTTTAGGACTTAGGTAATCGAGAAACGAACTCGGTACCGGTACCGACCCGCTTAAGCGGTTCTATTGTATCTAAAACAAATCGGTTGATTCTTGTAACTGGTGTGGTGTGCATCGCTCACTCGATTAGACTTCCGCTCAAAGAGCAAGGTTCACAACAAGCTACTTTTTCAATTATTCACGGAGGACGCACTGCACTCGCCCCATTCAATAGTATGGAAACCTTGAGCCAGAGGTACCGGACTATTTTCCATCAAGCCTCCCTTAAAAAATCTTCATAATCCAGGTATATTTTAAAATAAATAAATATCTTGGGACATCTTACACTAATCGACCTAGTCCCAGTCATTTTATTTATGGTGATAAGTTATGATGGTATACATTATGGTATATGTTGGTAATATATGAAAGATGTTGTGATGTGAGAGGCGAGGGGCGTCTTGATTTTTTTTATTGCTAAAATTAATCTCAATAACTCATATAGACTGTATTTGATTTCTCTTCTATCACTCCAATCTCACACAAGCGGTTTGGAAGATCTTAGTTGTATTGTACGCGGTAAGTGAGTTTTCTATCGAAGGATGAACTCGAATATTAAGAATATTTTTCACGACTGCTTAAAAAAGGAGTGTATTGTATTCAGGGTTAAAAATAATAAAAAAATATGTTTTTGTTTTATTAAGTCTTATTGACGATTTCGGACACTTCATAAAGATAAACAATGTACCATTTTGAATTTGAGTTCAATTAATTTATATCCCGCTTGAATTTTTCTGACATCATTCTCGCCCTACTAAACTTTAAATGTTAAAGTTAAGCTTAATGAAAATACTAGACTTATTTTTATTTATGTGATGAGCTGACGTGTGTCTTTTGACAACGATATCTTTTTAGTTTCAAGAAATATCGTGTCATATTCTTACCAAGAATAGAACACGAATTTGATCATAATGGACGTCTAAATAAAACCTTGCAGCTTTCTCTGTTAGTGCTGCATCACTAAATTCTTACGTTGCGCTCGTCTTTCGCCTGCTTTGAACGTGTCATACAAAGTGTAACAAAAATAGTGCTGACCCATTTAAGAGCATGCTCAGTATCATATACTGATAAAGTACGAGCAAAAAGAAAGATATTTATTAAACGAAGGGTTACCCTATATAGACGCCCTGTCCCATGCGAAAAAACCTATTTGATGAAAGTACTTATTTTTGTTGCACTACTTTTCTTAGACAGGAATAACGTGTCCTTTCCTTGACACACAGGGTATGTTAGTGAGAATTTCCTGCTACATACAGTTCACCAAGATATTCACTATTTACTTCTGCATAGAAAGTGTATGTAGATGAGGCGAATAATTTGCTTGGCTATCACCTATTCTGCTATCTTTTATTTACGAGTACGTTTGTGCAGGCATCGGCAAGCTCTCTGGCGAGGGCAAACACCTGGCGGACCCCGAAGTGCTGCGGCGTCTGACGTCATCAGTGTCGTGCGCGCTCGACGAGGCCGCGGCCGCGCTGACGCGCATGCGCAGCGACCAGCCGCCGCCGCACCATCGCCACCACCACCAGGACAAGCCGTTAGTATCACCATCATATCGCTGACCCAATTTTACAAGGTTCTATGTTGCACTTTTGTCAACTTGAAATTTGAACGTTGTCACACTGATACATAGTCGAAATGTAACTACTCCGAAAATGTCACATAATATTGGGGAGCTATGTTTACCTCGTCTCCTAACTTAGCAAGCCGGTAAGTATTGTTTGTCCCTTTCGGTCTATTAGACAAATTGATAAGACCGAAAAGGACAAACAATACTTATCGGCTTGTTAAGTTAGGAGATGTTTATGAATGAGAGGACTATTATTTGGGTCAATCAACTTTTTTGTCGCTGTTTTTCTGCCCCATTGGCTTGTTCAATGGACTAAAGTTTAGATGATGTTCACTCATGATGACGTTAGATTTTGTCAAAAGTAACTATCTATGAATGTGGTTCGAATAATATGCTCTATGACGGGCCACAATGAAAAAGGCTAGGAATATTAATACAATTAAATCATGGATTGTAGGAGGGAAGTTTTTAACCAGTATCCACAGTAGTGAGTGTGTAATTAAAAAGTTGATTCAGTATTTAATTTCTCGACCGCCACAATTTGTCACGTAAAGATGATTATGGCAGTCAAGAGGTTAAGAGTAGTTGTCGATAAAAATATTTCTATATATGTCTGTCCTCTATTTTGTCCTTGAAAGCCTGACAAGAAGCCATATACTCATGAAAAGTAGTGCAAGTTGGCAACACAGAAACACACAGTTGGGGAAATCTACTTAACTGCTTGTGTTAATACGTATATCCTTTGTTCTTAGAAAGTCAGACGAAAGTCGTATGTACCAAAACATTTACCTTTAATGCTATTTTTAGCAGTGTGGATCACAAGCTTTGGAACACTACCACTGGGTATTTCAGGCTACGATTAAGAAGGAAGGTTTTCTATTTCGCTTCCGTAGAATGAAAAAGAAACTAGTTAAACTGATAAAAAATAAATCTCCATGATTACACTTATTGTCGTAGGTTACGTTTCTATGACGCTGAATACGCATACGTTAAACGTCAGTCTAGCAAATAAACGACGTGCACATGTGATGACAATCCGAGATTGAGCCGATACGCGTCCCCGCTTCTCGGCCCGTTCGCGGTCGAGTCTCACGACTCTCCGATCGGCCCGATCGAGGCGGGGCTCGCGGCCGTGATTCGTGAAGCTTTGATCTTATCTGATGATATACTTTCGAGCGAGAATTGAAAGGGTATCTGATTCGATATTGAATTGTCGTTTTGTTTCAGTACCCAATGCGGTTCGACGGCAACGGGGACGACGCCTACAACGACGGCGAGCGCGGAAGGCGCGCCGTCGCTGGCGGAGGCCTGCTCGGACGGCGATGTGGGCACGGTCCGCAAGCTCCTCACGGAGGGCCGCTCGGTGCACGAGACCACGGAGGAGGGCGAGTCGCTCCTGTCCCTCGCGTGCTCGGCGGGCTATTATGAGCTCGCGCAGGTGCTGCTAGCTATGCACGCCAGTGTTGAGGACCGGGGGATCAAGGTGAGATGGTCAAAATAAATTGTACTGTTAGCTCCTTATTTATAACCGTTTCTCCGTCCGTCATCATTATGTCTATAAGATTGAAAGGGACAAATAATATATATCGGCTTGCTTAGTTAGAAGATGTGAGCAAAACAAAAACAAGCTAATGAGCACTACAACCTTAGTCCTAAGAATATACGGTTGTAAAATGATCAAATCAATAAGTGTAAGTTTATACATACCTAATTGGATGTTTGTCCATTACTATTGCCTTCATCCTCAGAATTTCATTGTTCTTATTTAGGGTGTCACAAAAATATTGGTGACCCAGTTATTTTGTTGTGGTTTATTTTATTCAACTTTTTCTGATTTTGAAAACTCGGAAAAAAACTTTTCCCAAAGCTTTGTTACTTTTGGATCATTGGTTGATACCTACTTGTTTGACTCTTGATGACGTGAATATAATAGGGCATTTTGCGGTTATTGTCGTCTAGCGTGAAATAGTCATTTAGTGTGACTATCGCTATTCTTACTACGTGAGCGTTTAGCAATGCGGTGACCGCTCCAATTTAACTAGCTAAGAGCGTGCAACCATGACGTCGGTTTAAATGTGCTAGCATAAATAGGTAATACAATGCGTGCAATAATTAGTCATTGGAGCATCCTTACTGTTTGAGGAAGCAGAACATAGATGGTTGTGATAGTGTGTACTTTACACTGTAGCAGAGTCAGTGGCCAAATACTTAGGTACGCCATCGAACGATTTGTCTGCTATAAAGTATTTGACGCTGACTGTATGTCACGTCGCTTGGCGAAGAACAACTATCGACCAAGCCTATTCAACAGCTCTTATCATCATCATCAACAGAATGACATCCACTGCTGGCAATAGGTCTCCAACAAAGAATGAAGAATGAGCTGCCCGCATCCAGTGGACTCCGCAACCTTTATCAGGACCTGGCTACACCTTGTGGGGGCCCTTCCCACGATGCGTGGTC
Source organism: Thaumatotibia leucotreta (assembly GCA_025490895.1). Lineage (NCBI taxonomy): Eukaryota > Metazoa > Arthropoda > Insecta > Lepidoptera > Tortricidae > Thaumatotibia > Thaumatotibia leucotreta. The sequence continues at coordinate 29,342 of JALPQI010030667.1, read as the reverse complement.
CAGTGCGTGTGCGAGGTTCTTCACTTTAGACAACAACTTAGGGATTATTCGGGGAATGTCGGTTACATTTGTTTTTCTCCGGATCGCTTTCTGATTCGATTTCGCAGAGTGGCACCTTAGCGACCCTCTCCAAAGCTCGTTGAGTGACCGAGTCTTATAATGAGCCCCATATAAATTATCCCCTTTATTTATAAACGTCTGCTAACTTAACAAGCCGCTAATAATTGTTTGTCCCTTTCGGTCTTAACAATGTGTCCATAAGTGCAAAAGGGACAAACAATACTTAGCGGCTTGTTAAGTTAGCAGACGTTTATGAATAAGGGGGTATATCTTTATGTCCAGGGCGACTGCACGCCACTCATGGAGGCGGCGAGCGCGGGGCACGTGGATATCGTGCGGCTGCTGGTAGCGCACGGCGCTGACGTCAACGCCGTCTCCGGCTCCGGCAACACGCCGCTCATGTACGCCTGCGCCGGCGGCCACGAGGAGTGCGTCACCGCGCTGCTCGACAACGGCGCCAACGTCGAGGACCACAACGAGAACGGCCACACGCCGCTCATGGAGGTAACTACACTACAGACTTATCAGTTTCTGGCTGGACTGGCTTTTAAACAGTACGGTAGGAATACCTGGTGGACATGGATATTTGCTGCGACCATATCTAACGCCAGCTCAATAGCGCACGGCGCTGACGTCAACGCCGTCTCCGGCTCCGGCAACACGCCGCTCATGTACGCCTGCGCCGGCGGCCACGAGGAGTGCGTCACCGCGCTGCTCGACAACGGCGCCAACGTCGAGGACCATAACGAGAACGGCCACACGCCGCTCATGGAGGTAACTACACTACACTACAGACTTATCACATTCTGGCTGGACTGGCTTTTGAACAGTACGGTAGGAATACCTGGTGGACATGGATATTTGCTGCGACCGTATCTAACGCCAGCTCAATAGCGCACGGCGCTGACGTCAACGCCGTCTCCGGCTCCGGCAACACGCCGCTCATGTACGCCTGCGCCGGCGGCCACGAGGAGTGCGTCACCGCGCTGCTCGACAACGGCGCCAACGTCGAGGACCACAACGAGAACGGCCACACGCCGCTCATGGAGGTAACTACACTACAGACTTATCACTTTCTGGCTGGACTGGTTTTTAAACAGTACGGTAGCAATACCTGGCGGACATGGATATTTGCTGCGACCATATCTAACGCCAGCTCAATAGCGCACGGCGCTGACGTCAACGCCGTCTCCGGCTCCGGCAACACGCCGCTCATGTACGCCTGCGCCGGCGGCCACGAGGAGTGCGTCACCGCGCTGCTCGACAACGGCGCCAACGTCGAGGACCACAACGAGAACGGCCACACGCCGCTCATGGAGGTAACTATACTGAATAGAATAAAATAATAACTTATTGATTTAAACTTTCACGATTATCACTCATATTTTACAGACAAACGGGTCTTAATCACGTAAACTTACGTTTAATTTATATCCTGACGTTTCGGGCATGACGTTACACCCGTGGTCGCAGGCAGACAACGTCAGGATATAAATTAAACGTAAGTTTACGCGATTAAGACCCGTTTGTCTGCAAAATATAAATAATAACTTACTCTTAGACTATGTACCACTTAACTAAATAAAGACATACTATATACTAACAAAACAGAATTAAACAAAGTCACGAAATGGTCTCAACTCAGCGTGATGATGGCGCAAGCCAGCACTGATCTTCCGATGAGACCATCAAGTGATAAACACGAAGGGTAACGAACACACAGAATTCCAGAAATTTCATAATACAAATATTAATAATAACAAACAATCAGTTAAAGTAAAAGCTTTTGCGTTTAAACCAAAAGAGCATTCGCTGTTCTAGCGCCCGTTCTACGAAATCAACCAATCACGTTTTGTGTACCGATCGAATTTCGTAGAGTGGGAGGTTAGAACAGCGAATGCTCTTTTAGTTTAACCGCACCTTTAGAAGAAAAACAAACTAATTAGATCGAAAGCATCAGTACTACCGCCAGCCACTGCACGCCGTGTCTGGTTCCAGCAACACGCCGATCATACGGCTCGGCCACGGTCACGTGGGAATTGCGGCGCGGCAAGCGTTTATCCTGATCATATTGTGTGGTTCCAACCCAACTGACAACCGCGCTTTGGGCGTGCTGACCGCGCAATGAACATTATAAAACCCTTTCGCGTGGCAATTCGCGCGTGTCCATGGGCGAGCCGATAGAGGTAACATATCTTGTGCCAGATTTGTCCCTATAATTTGTCCACATGTTATCAGTCATTGCCAAGTGCTGGAACTGGCTCAAATCCCAACCTACCGAATTTAGGATTACCTCATTAAATTTCTCCCACGAATCTGCTAACGCCATCCCTGTATTTTTTAGATGTTCTCACAGGGTCCCAGGCGTATGAACTTAGTGTTTCTTGATTACTTGGATTGTGATATCGTAATCGTTCAAAATATGTATAGGGTGTACCACCATGTCCACATAGCAGCTAACTTGACTTGATAAGCCAAAAATTATCACACTCTGGCTGACTGGCTTTTTAATATTTGGAAAATAACCATCTTACATATAATAAAAGTTCAACTCCCCCACTTCGAGCGTACCCCGCTAAATCTACGACTCAATGTCAGATAGTAACCCGATTTCCATTTTTTTAACAGGCCGCATCAGCAGGCCACGTAGGCGTAGCCAAGATCCTCCTAAAGCACGGCGCCGGCATCAACACGCACTCGAACGAGTTCAAGGAGTCCGCGCTAACCCTCGCCTGCTACAAAGGCCACCTGGACATGGTGCGCTTCCTACTAGCTGCGGGTGCCGATCGGGAGCACAAGACCGACGAGATGCACACGGCGCTCATGGAAGCGAGCATGGACGGGCATGTGGAAGTTGCGAGGCTGCTACTCGACTCGGGTGCACAGGTTAGTTCAGTGAGTTTTGTTTTGTTTTACTATTTATATGCATATTGGTTTTTTTGTGCTGACTTTTGCTATTATTTTTCGTAATAAAGGAACAAAGTATGTGGTGAAGTAAATTGTGATTTTTTCGTCGTTAAAAAAAATTATCCACAGTCTTGCCACGCCAATATTATTTGTAAAGATTGATCAATAACTTCAATGTTGTGGCTCATGTTGAGACTAAATGCTTTATGCAATAAAATGTACATAACCCCTCACGTGGCGTGCTTATTCATAAACATCTCCTAACTTTTTTTTTTCTGTCTTATCACATTGATAAGACCGAAAGGGGCAAAAGATATGTATCAGCCTGCTAAGATAGCAGACATTTATGAAACAGGATGAACATGATTTACCCATCATTGACTTACACCAAATGTACTCAGCAGGTACAATGTACATAATATTATGGTCACGAGGTTAAAAAAGCAGGTGGCTGTGTTTATTGAACGCTGTGCTTATATTTCTAGTTCTCATGTAAATCTCTGACACTTAATCGGTTCAGGTCAACATGCCGACGGACAGCTTCGAGTCCCCGCTGACTTTGGCGGCTTGCGGCGGACACGTTGAACTGGCCATGCTACTGCTGGAGCGCGGCGCCAACATCGAGGAGGTCAACGACGAGGGCTACACGCCGCTCATGGAGGCCGCCCGCGAGGGTGAGTACTGACACGGGAGCTGCCAACATGTCGCTGCGAGTCCCTGCTGACTGGCGGCGTGCGGCGGACACGTTGAACTGGCCATGCTTCTGGTTTATCGCGCCACAGGGCGGACACGGCATACAAAAACTTAATCTGACATTTGTACGTGCCTATGTGTGCGTACGGGTATGCTGACTGGTGGCGTGCAGCGGACACGTTGAACTGGCCATGCACAGATGGCTACGAGATGGATCGAACATAGAAGGCTAGGTAGATTACTATACTAATCAGATTGCTCCATAACTTCTAATAGTCTTGTGGCAGTGCAATAATTGCACGATTTCAGTAATATGAGCGATTCATCTAGCGAGGGATGTGTCTGAAACAATATCAATGGACACTAGATCGTACATTCCGAGTCGAAAAATAATCAAATGTAAATTTAACCTCAACATTTTATTATCAACATTACTACAACACAATTCCGCAGACGTTCCGAATCGAATTGGAATGTGCAAATTGATAACACGTTTTCATATTTACCAGGTCACGAGGAGATGGTCGCATTGTTGCTCGGCCAGGGCGCAGCGATCAACGCGCAGACCGACGAGACGCAAGAGACTGCCCTTACGCTCGCGTGCTGCGGCGGATTCCTCGAAGTCGCTGATTTCCTCATCAAGGCGGGCGCCGACGCGGAACTCGGCGCCTCCACACCGCTCATGGAGGCCAGCCAGGAGGGGCACCTCGAGCTAGTGCGGTGAGTGTTACATGATGATTGGCTGCCCTTACTCTCGCGTGCTGCGGCTTCCTCGAGGTCGCCGACTTCCTCATCAAGGCGGGCGCCGACGCGGAACTCGGCGCCTCCACACCGCTCATGGAGGCCAGCCAGGAGGGGCACCTCGAGCTAGTGCGGTGAGTGTTACATGATGATTGGCTGCCCTTACTCTCGCGTGCTGCGGCTTCCTCGAGGTCGCCGACTTCCTCATCAAGGCGGGCGCCGACGCGGAACTCGGCGCCTCCACACCGCTCATGGAGGCCAGCCAGGAGGGGCACCTCGAGCTAGTGCGGTGAGTGTTACATGATGATTGGCTGCCCTTACTCTCGCGTGCTGTGGCTTCCTCGAGGTCGCCGACTTCCTCATCAAGGCGAGCGCCGACGCGGAACTCGGCGCCTCCACACCGCTCATGGAGGCCAGCCAGGAGGGGCATCTCGAGCTAGTGCGGTGAGTGTTACATGATGATTGGCTGCCCTTACTCTCGCGTGCTGTGGCTTCCTCGAGGTCGCCGACTTCCTCATCAAGGCGAGCGCCGACGCGGAACTCGGCGCCTCCACACCGCTCATGGAGGCCAGCCAGGAGGGGCATCTCGAGCTAGTGCGGTGAGTGTTACATGATGATTGGCTGCCCTTACTCTCGCGTGCTGCGGCTTCCTCGAGGTCGCCGACTTCCTCATCAAGGTGGAACTCGACGCCACCACCGACACTCGTGGTGGCCAGCCAGGCACCTTAAACTAGTGGGATGAGTGCTGCCCTGGTGCCTAAGACCATCAGCGCTGCGATCGAGACGAAGGTGACGGCGAACTGGGCACCAAATCAAACCAAAATGTGCCTGTAGCAGCTAGTTGCAATGACAATGCTTTAAATCCCTTCCCCTTTTAAATAAAGAATATTTCAATAATAAATAGTGGTGTTGTCTCTCTAGATCACAAAATGGTCTTCGTAGTTAATTAGTTAGATAAGTTCTGTGTTGAGTGCTCTTGACAACCCCAACTTCGCTCAACGGTTAGTATCTAGATACTATTTTTGTATCATCTATTTTTGTACTTAAGCGCTTGTGGTCGAGCGGTAAAATGCACGGCTGCTACGCAGCGGTCGTGGGTTCAAACCTCGGCTCCCAATGAATTTTTCAATTACTTTGTACGAAAATATCATTTTAAATTGACAATTGCTTTACGGTAAACATCGTGAAAATCTACGCCAGGAAACCTACGATCTGCGAAATTCAAGGGTGTCTGTGAAGTCCCCAATAAGTATCGAACACGAAGTAGCCCAATATTTTAAGATGATTCATGCCCTTTGTGTAGTAATCAATATTTTATGTAATTAACTATATCGGATTTTTAAATTACTCCATTAACAGATAATTTATATACTGAAGAAAGAAATTAGAACAGTTCTTTTGTATGGAAAAAAAACCGCTATCTGATCCCTGTCTGACAATACTTGTTGGGGACACGTTGGGACCTCGTAATATAGGCACGTTTGTTGTCGATTTGCGAACAATAAAAATTATTCTGTAAGTGTAAACATATTGTAAGATGCACATTCTTCCGTAGGTACCTGCTAAACGCGGGCGCGGACGTGCACGCCCAAACGCAAACCGGCGACACGGCGCTGACGTACGCCTGCGAGAACGGGCACACGGACGTGGCGGACCTGCTGCTGCGCGCCGGCGCCGAGCTGGAGCACGAGAGCGAGGGCGGCCGCACGCCGCTCATGAAGGCGTGCCGCGCGGGCCACGTGTGCACCGTGCAGTTCCTCGTGGGCAAGGTGACTTATTACCTCAAACCGGCGACACGGCGCTGACGTACGCCTGCGAGAACGGGCACACGGACGTGGCGGACCTGCTGCTGCGCGCCGGCGCCGAGCTGGAGCACGAGAGCGAGGGCGGCCGCACGCCGCTCATGAAGGCGTGCCGCGCGGGCCACGTGTGCACCGTGCAGTTCCTCGTGGGCAAGGTGACTTATTACCTCAAACCGGCGACACGGCGCTGACGTACGCCTGCGAGAACGGGCACACGGACGTGGCGGACCTGCTGCTGCGCGCCGGCGCCGAGCTGGAGCACGAGAGCGAGGGCGGCCGCACGCCGCTCATGAAGGCGTGCCGCGCGGGCCACGTGTGCACCGTGCAGTTCCTCGTGGGCAAGGTGACTTATTACCTCAAACCGGCGACACGGCGCTGACGTACGCCTGCGAGAACGGGCACACGGACGTGGCGGACCTGCTGCTGCGCGCCGGCGCCGAGCTGGAGCACGAGAGCGAGGGCGGCCGCACGCCGCTCATGAAGGCGTGCCGCGCGGGCCACGTGTGCACCGTGCAGTTCCTCGTGGGCAAGGTGACTTATTACCTCAAACCGGCGACACGGCGCTGACGTACGCCTGCGAGAACGGGCACACGGACGTGGCGGACCTGCTGCTGCGCGCCGGCGCCGAGCTGGAGCACGAGAGCGAGGGCGGCCGCACGCCGCTCATGAAGGCGTGCCGCGCGGGCCACGTGTGCACCGTGCAGTTCCTCGTGGGCAAGGTGACTTATTACCTCAAACCGGCGACACGGCGCTGACGTACGCCTGCGAGAACGGGCACACGGACGTGGCGGACCTGCTGCTGCGCGCCGGCGCCGAGCTGGAGCACGAGAGCGAGGGCGGCCGCACGCCGCTCATGAAGGCGTGCCGCGCGGGCCACGTGTGCACCGTGCAGTTCCTCGTGGGCAAGGTGACTTATTACCTCAAACCGGCGACACGGCGCTGACGTACGCCTGCGAGAACGGGCACACGGACGTGGCGGACCTGCTGCTGCGCGCCGGCGCCGAGCTGGAGCACGAGAGCGAGGGCGGCCGCACGCCGCTCATGAAGGCGTGCCGCGCGGGCCACGTGTGCACCGTGCAGTTCCTCGTGGGCAAGGTGACTTATTACCTCAAACCGGCGACACGGCGCTGACGTACGCCTGCGAGAACGGGCACACGGACGTGGCGGACCTGCTGCTGCGCGCCGGCGCCGAGCTGGAGCACGAGAGCGAGGGCGGCCGCACGCCGCTCATGAAGGCGTGCCGCGCGGGCCACGTGTGCACCGTGCAGTTCCTCGTGGGCAAGGTGACTTATTACCTCAAACCGGCGACACGGCGCTGACGTACGCCTGCGAGAACGGGCACACGGACGTGGCGGACCTGCTGCTGCGCGCCGGCGCCGAGCTGGAGCACGAGAGCGAGGGCGGCCGCACGCCGCTCATGAAGGCGTGCCGCGCGGGCCACGTGTGCACCGTGCAGTTCCTCGTGGGCAAGGTGACTTATTACCTCAAACCATTGTGGCTAAATTACTTTCTGGTCTTAACCTCGTAAGTTCCGGTGTACTTACATAAGAACAAATTACCTACAGTTGAATTTAAATTTTGCACACTGGTAATAAAGTTGATTTAGTTTTCGAATTCGTTACAAACGAAGTTAGTCACTATTCTTCTGACAATTAGGTCAAAATTCACAAACACTTTTTGTAATAGGCCAGGACATACTAGGATTAATAAGCCGAGCCCTGACTCAGTATTCCGCAGCACGATCTATGAAAAAGAGTCGATTCTCTAAATTTTTTAGGCTGTTAAAAGGAGCTTTTATATTCGAGGTTGAAGCTTGTATTATAGATGACAGTGACGAGTCTACCGCTGTGGTAGTCTCTACATGCACCACGGATACGGAATAAGCTAATTCATAAAATGTGTCTGTATCAAATATTTATCACTACATAGTATAAAATAAAGTCACTTTATCTGTCCCTATGTCCCTTTGTACGCTTAAATCTTTAAAACTCCGCAACGGACTTTGATGAGATTTTTTTGAATAGGTACAGTAATTCAAGGGGAAGGTTTTTATGTAGGTATAGTACCCGTGCGCAGCCGGGGCGGGTCGATAGTAATTTATAATGAGAAGTTGATTCTAATCCAGAGTGTGGTACACAGGGCGCGGACGTGAACCGAGTAACGGCGAACGGCGACCACACCCCTCTCTCCCTGGCGTGCGCGGGCGGCCACGCGGACGTCGTCAAGTTCCTGCTGGCCTGCGACGCCGACCCCTTCCGCAAGCTGAAGGACAACTCCACCACGCTCATCGAGGCGGCCAAGGGCGGCCACACGGCTGTGGTGCAGCTGCTGCTCGACTACCCGCACTCGGTCATGCTGTCCAGGGGCGACGCAGGTGAATATAACCAAGCAGTGCTTTATTAGTGACGGCGAACGGCGACCACACCCCTCTCTCCCTAGCGTGCGCGGGCGGCCACGCGGACGTCGTCAAGTTCCTGCTGGCCTGCGACGCCGACCCCTTCCGCAAGCTGAAGGACAACTCCACCACGCTCATCGAGGCGGCCAAGGGCGGCCACACGGCTGTGGTGCAGCTGCTGCTCGACTACCCGCACTCGGTCATGCTGTCCAGGGGTGACGCAGGTGAATATAACCAAGTAGAGTGCTTTATTAGTGCAACTGTTTGACCTGATTTGCTGCGTAAATTTGTTTTATTTTGATTTTTCACCGACTTCAAATAAGTATGTTACCCGATATCTCCGAGAATAGTGAACCGATTTTAAAATTTCTTTTTGTGATCGAACGTGTATTACCCCGAGATGGTCCCGTTGGCACCAAGTTGCGGTCTGATGATGGGATCTTGGAGAAATCGAGGGATCTCTTGAATTGTTATAGGTACATGTATGGCGCTTTTGGTAATTTTCATTCAGTTTACAAGAATTTGCATTCAGAAAGTAGTATTTGAGGAAACCAATGATGGAAACAAATCGGGAATTTTGGAGAAACCGGTTGAAGTCGGTTTTTTAAATTTTTAATTTGGTGATTATGTCATCAATACACAAAATTATTGCATGCAAAACTTTTGACATAATAGGGATGATAACTGTAGTTAAAATAAATTATTTAACATTATGCACTACATAATAAATGAAGAAATTATTACTAAGATGTAGATTGCAGTAATTTTTGTACAGAACTTCCATTTAATAAACTGAAAACAACTTAAAAGAGTAGGTCATTTGGCAGTACTCAAACGTGACGTCACTTTTAATTATTTCATATAAAATTCCATAGTGGTGATCGTTTTGACAGTTCGAAAAAAGATGCTGATTTGACTTGCCAGTCATCATGCCTATTCTCCACGCCAATTTCATAAGTAATGTCCTAATATTATACCAGGCGCGACCGTCGCGGAGGACGGCAGCGGGCTGAGCGCGGCGCAGGCGGCGGCGCTGGGGCTGGCGCACGCGCCGGCGCCGGGCGCGGCCGCGCGCGCGCTGCTGCCCGCGCACCCCGCCAGTCTGCCGCACCTGCCGCCCGAGATCATCGACGACCCCGTGTCGGCGCAGGCCTACATCGAGGGTGAGCTTATTCGACCGACTCTTTTAAAACGATCGACGCCGGTGACATTTTTTATTTTATTTTTATTTTTTTTATTTTAAATATTTGGAGAACCAACGGAAACAGGAAGCCAATTATAGGGACTCACAGATAGTTCCACGATAACAAAAAAAAACAGGTAATACTCACGAACTCACAGGTCCGCACTTCTAAACCAAACTCAAGATACAAATTAAATTAACTAAAAGTACAATTGCAACAATGCAAAACAGGAACAACAACAAAAAATCGGTTACATAAATAAGTACAGTAGGTATATTTTTATAGGCACAGTAGTGAAATAGTGCTAGAGGCGAATGTATTAACACGCCCCCGGTACTGTTACGTACAAATTGTTTGACAACTCATGTTTAAAGCTAAGTGATCACTGTGATCGTTTTTGGTTTACCACCCGCTTTGCACGATGCCAATATTACTCAAAAAGAAATAAGGGCGATGTCGCGACTGCTACTTTATTTAAGTATTAAGCGTACCTGAATAAGTGAGTTTAGTTGTTAAATAAATGTAATATATAAAATAAGTATTTTTCGGAACCCTACACTGAGCATGACCCGACATGCTCTTAACCGATTTATTTTTTATAATAACCTCATAAGGCCCAATGTACATTACAATGTACACTCCACTTCAATTAATTTTAAACCTTGCATGAAATCAATTAAGTCGCATTTCCTTTGATTGATTTTACAAACAAACAAAATTCAACACTATTCCTTACACAGCAAGGTTCGACATACGATTTAAAGGAAATTTTATTGTACGCCTTATGACGATAGAACATCATCAACCGTTAACCACATCAACAGGTTGGTGCATGGCGACGAAAGTGGCCACCGACCGCATCGCACGCGAGGCAGCGGCGGCGGCGCCGGCGGCGGGCGCGGGAGCGGTAGCGGGAGCGGGCGCGGGCGCGAGCGGCAAGCACAAGTGCGCGCGCAAACAGCGCGCCGCGCCGCCCCACCCCGACCACCACCTGCCGCCGCCGCCAGACATCCTTGACGACCCGGTACGTACGAGTACTTACCCCTTATACACAGGAGCATTCCATGACAACATCTACTTTTTATCGCTTACGTGTCGCTATGGTAGCTACTCTTAAGAAAATATGCTACCTGCAATGACATTAAATAATAAATGGACGCACAGAGCCAAACAAAAAAACCAAGAAAAGTGGCACTAAAAGTCATTTCTATCATGTTTCAGTTGAAGCTAATAACGCTCACTTACAATAAACTATAATAAAAAAAACTCAAAGAATAAAAAACTTTGTGAAGTGAGCAATAAGTGTCAAATTTGCGAACAACACCGCAAAATAGTAGAAACTTTTTATGTTTAAGTGCTATACCGTAAGGTGACCAAATGTCAACTGTCAGAACTGAATAGCGGAGAAAAAGGACCGCAATATTTACTTCTGCAGCCCATTTTTTGGGACCATTTTTTTGAGCTGTTTGGGGATCCACTTATATATTCTAAATCAATGGCTACCTGCTAGGAAACACTGTCAATCTTAAAGCCTTGATATGTTATTATTATACCGTAACTCAGCTTACTCAGCTCAGTTTCAAAAGTATTGAAAAGACTGTGTCGCTTAAGACATGTTTTCATGGAATGCTCTAGCTATCGTTCTCGAAAATAACCCACTTATTCTTATTATCAAACCGGCATCAGAGGCCCTACCGCTAACCACGAACGAAGTGTTGCCTCCCTGTCACACTTATGTACGAATTAACAAGTGTGATAGAGAGGCATCACTTCGTTCGTGGTTGCGGTAGGGCCTCAGAAAGGGATTCGAAAGTACTGTAGACACAACAAATGACACAATATTTACCAAAAAAAGACCCGTCGCCCGCAGACCACGAACCCTGTAAAGTGTTCGAAACGTCGGGATGAAGTTAAAGTTAATTAACATACGCGAGTTTATCTATTACCATAAATAGTTTTATTAAAATAAAAGAGTTGTTTATAGATGTATTGATTGATTAATTAATCGGTTGTCTGTAAGTATCTGCACTTTAACTATGAATATATCCTAAATTGACTTATACACTGTTGTGTCAACAGTACTTTCGAATCCCATTCTAATCGCGGTTCGAGGTAAATCTACAGTACGATCAATGCAACCCGAATGTTGTATTAAAAATCTACATTTTTGTTTATGAGTTTGACAACACTGCCTTCGTGGAGTGTTCATACTTTCATAGTCTGTACTCTGACCTCCTTCTCCAGTTCACTCTATTATATAGTCATGTGCTGTTTGTCTCTAACTTTTAATTTTCAGTTAATTTATACCATACTCGACAAAGATATTAACTTGTCAATGTATTTCAGAGGACGGCTGAGGCGCTCGCGAGTCAGCCTCGCAACGAATCACTGCCAGAGACTGAAAGAAACCTGCTCGAATTAGCCGATAACCACGGTCAGTATAATACAAATAGTAAAATACAATTTTTTATTACGTCTACTAAAATAAAGTCTCAAGTTTCAGCACAAAATCTTAAAAACCTACTTGTACAAAACTATAACTACTACTTTGTTAAATACCTATATTATACTTGCTACTATAAAACTTGTGCAGTTTATGAAACCGGTGAATATTTTTATCAACGTCACATTTTAATACAATAATATGGATACAGGGAAAACAACCAACGTTTGGCAATCTCAAATTAGAATAAGGCCAGATTACTTATTGACCTGTACAGAAAAACAGATTATTATCGAAAGTCTAGCAACACGGAAAACTGTAGTCTAAACAGCACGCCGAACAAGCGTATAAAAGCTTGATATGTTGTTTGAAAGGTCCCCCGACACTTGCGACGTCGGCGCTGCACGCGTTGGACCTACAATTCTGCGCGCAAGGCAAGTTGCACACGACATTAACATTGACACCCGCCTGTGGACTAATCCTCGAACACGAAACCCTGCGCATCTGTGTGCTTTAAGACTGATTTCGACGATCTTGACTGATAAGTCAGTGAGAATGGTCTCAGTTATGATAGCACCTGTATTGGCTAAATTGAAAGAGAAATAATAAATGATTAAGGCTGGTTTTAGACTTACTCCGACCGCTTAGCGCACCGTCGTCGCTAAAGCCCAAAATGTATGAACTAATAGGAAGGGTTTTTGAATTTGAAATTCACGCGCACGTGCACCGGGGACGCTAAAATCAGCCGGAAACATTTTTTTTGGGCAGTCATGTATTATCTCTCTTTCTGTTTCAAAATGAAGTGACAAAATTGGATGCCTGATTTAAATACATCAGGATTAAATAAGAAATACTTTTTCTCTTTTGTCTTTTTCTTAAAGTTGTTTACGTTTATATAATGCCCTGATTTATTTATTGAAGCACTAGTTTAAGCCATCTTCACGTTTTGGTGCATATCGTGTTCAGCGGTCATCATCTGGTTTACTATTATGACGATTTTCAATTTTTTTCCTTATTTGTAGCTTGTTTCTAATCTAATTGATATGATTTCCGATTTTGCATTCCTTCGCTTTTGTGTTTCCTCCGCTTTAATCTCATAATAAAGCCTCTCTTCCATAATATTCCATTCACATAGTCCAGTACTACTTAAGACAACCAAACCTGATTTGATATTACATGTTAGCCACAAATTTCAAATTTAAAACGATTGGTCGTGAAGAATCTTGTATGCGAAATGTTGATAGTGGGAATATCAGTTTCTGGGTGGAAGTTTTCAAGAGTGCTTTTCTCGTAGGTGTGACGACCGTGTATCGGCCCACCACGCCGCCCTACCCGCCGCCGCAGCAAATATTCCCCACGCAGCAGCTTGCGCCTAACCTCACCCAGGTCAGTATTTATTTATACCAAAAAGCATCCTTTCAACATAACTGCTATATTTTTTTAATTTAATATTTTTGATCCCACAGTTAGCGTGATTTGTTAAGAAAAAAAATATTGTCAGTTCCCATAATAAAGAGTGCCATGCCAGCAAGTAATCTCAACTCCGTGCTGAGATTCGCGATAATGGTTACTGGATGTTGTTGTTTCACCTAGAATGATATAGGGCGCCATAAATAAAGTGAGAGTGCGCTAGCCCCTTCCCTCGTCACCGTTCCTCCGCGCTAGAGTCATCGCATATTAGCATCAAATTTTCTAGTTTCTAAACTTATTTTCGTAATAACATTCTTATTTGAAAACCACAAAATGTTTAATTTTGATAACGAAACTGACAGTGACTTAATTTTTTCTTAACAAATCTCGCTAATTGTGAAACCAAAAAATAAATTCCCCGTCAATACTTGACACCGACAATAAAAAAGAAATATTCTGCGGTTTAATCCTCAACTGGAAATATATCCTGTAGCCCTGTCTAAATAGTTAGCGATATTATTCAGTTAGAATAGAAACGGGTAACTTTCTAGGCCGATCCAATACAAGAACGGCCGCGAATGAAGCCGACGCGTAAATGTGCCAAGTTTGGCTGCAAGTTCCTTCGCATGGACGCGCTCAGAAAACTTGGCCAACACATTACTGAAGTATGTTTCGAATATACTCAAGTAATAATGTAGTATGATAACTTTAGAAAACCATTTTTAGAAAGTAGCGTAATTACAGAGCACTATTTTAGATGGTTATAAGTACCTATTAAATGTATAATTTACCATTAGTTCGAGTATCTAACAAGTCGTTGCCCTTAAAAAGTTCGCCATTGCGGTACATTGATTAATTTTATTGTGTGTGTTGTTTCTAGGTTACTATTTCAAAGTTACAAATAAAACACATAGAACTTTGCCAGTGCAACAATGATAGTAGATTTTGAATACAATTCGACAGATAGCTTAACATTTATTTTTCTAGCAACAGCAACTACAGGAGTTGCAACAACAGCAGCTTCAGCAGTTGGCAGCGCAACAACAGCAAGCCCAACAACAGCAAGCCCAACAACAACAACAGACGCAGAAGAAACAACAACAACAACAACCACCCCAACAGCCCCAACCCGTTCAGCAGTATTCCCAGGAACTGCAGAGGCCTGAAGCGTTTGCGCCACAGGTGTGTACTGTAGTGTTTATATATGTCTCGTGCACAATATTATGTAGTTGATATTCTCCAGCGCGAGTATTCGAGGTTTTGTAGTACCGAAATTATTATCTTATGTAAACTCGCAGTTCGTAACCCTAGCTATCCAGCGAGAGTAGCAGTAACTAGGCGGCGTCCACATTGACCAATACTGATGCTTAGATCATTTGTATACATATCAAATCAGAATTCCTCCTTTTAATAAGCAACGTGGCTTTTGACTCAAATTAACATAATTGAAGTTTGCAACGGATAACCGAAGGGTATCTTCGATCGCAGGGCCAGTATTTAAATAAGTTGTTACTGAGTATTTCTTTGAGCGTTTCAATGGCCGTGACTTCGGTGGCAACAAAATTACGCGATTTGCGTGGGTATCTCATATTTTTTTAGGATATCTTGGTAGTTGTCAACTACGTTTACCAAGATATCAAAAAAATCATACATCTCTCACTGGAGTCACAGCGATTGAAACGCTCGGAGAAATGCCCTACTACTTATTTTAAATATAATCGAAAGAGCCGATAAAAATGCTTATGTAGATCATTTGTATAACGATTCAAGGAGCATTTCATGAAAACATCTACGTTTTGTCGCTTACGTGTCGCTATGGTAGCTACCCTAATAAAATATGCTAGCTGCTAGGAAACACTGTCAATCTCAAAGCCACATATCAAGGCTTATTAGTTATTATTACACCGTAACTCAGGATACTCAGCTCAGCTTCAAAAGTATTGAAAAGACCGTGTCGCTTACGACATGTTTTCATGGAATGCTCCTCAAGCAGAATTCCTCTTAAGACCGGCCATACACAAACTGCTTCAACCAGACGGGCTGCTTGAAGCGGGCCGTCTACGGTCAGTCTTATAATAAGCAACAACGTGTTCCCTTTTAAGTCAAATCAACATAATCGATGTTTGTAAAGGATAACGAGCAATGTGGCGTGCAGGCGGGCGCGGAGGGCTGCGGCGCGGTGGAGGCGCGCGAGCTCGGCGCGGTGCTGGCCTATCTGCAGCGCGAGGTGCCGTCGCTCGTCGCGCTGCCGCCCAATGAGCTGCGGTCGCTGGTGCTGCAGGTATTGTCTGATAACGAGCAATGTGGCGTGCAGGCGGGCGCGGAGGGCTGCGGCGCGGTGGAGGCGCGCGAGCTCGGCGCGGTGCTGGCCTATCTGCAGCGCGAGGTGCCGTCGCTCGTCGCGCTGCCGCCCAATGAGCTGCGGTCGCTGGTGCTGCAGGTATTGTCTGATAACGAGCAATGTGGCGTGCAGGCGGGCGCGGAGGGCTGCGGCGCGGTGGAGGCGCGCGAGCTCGGCGCGGTGCTGGCCTATCTGCAGCGCGAGGTGCCGTCGCTCGTCGCGCTGCCGCCCAATGAGCTGCGGTCGCTGGTGCTGCAGGTATTGTCTGATAACGAGCAATGTGGCGTGCAGGCGGGCGCGGAGGGCTGCGGCGCGGTGAAGGCGCGCGAGCTCGGCGCGGTGCTGGCCTATCTGCAGCGCGAGGTGCCGTCGCTCGTCGCGCTGCCGCCCAATGAGCTGCGGTCGCTGGTGCTGCAGGTATTGTCTCATAACTATCATACGATTACAGGCTAGTAGTCATTTTCCGAGGAGCGTTTCAACCGCTCGGATTTGTCGTCCCGCGATTATTACCACGACGGAGGTCGTGTAGCATTAATTTTGATTATGCTAGACTTGGTATTGGTGCTGAATTATGTTTACATTAAAAGTTTACTCTTAGGGTCATAGGTCTTAGGTCTTACTTGCAGAGACCATAATTACGAAATAAAAACGCCGTAAAAACCCGTTAGGGCTTAAAAAGATACTCACGCTCCTATAAACTTCGCCCACTCGAAAGTGACACTTTTATGTTATTGGTTCCCATACATGAGAGACAGGAATACACTGCTCATTAATAATGAACTTTGTAACTGTGTAATTTGCACATTGCAATTTTTTTATACCTTTACTTTTTTGGGCTTGACGATAAAACTTTTGCTTTTGATTTCCTACCATGGTGACAACAACCTCAGGTTTCTAGATAAAAAAAATCTCTTGAAGAGAAAAGCCGAAGTTTCCATATCCGTGCACAACACGGTTAACCATCCCCCATCGCTCATCCCCAGTCAGATAACATGTAACATTCTCGTCGTGATGCGTGGACGTTTGCAGGTTATGCAACAGAAGACCCATGAGATCTTCTCGAGCAAATGCGCTGAGGAAGAGGAGGGCGAGGGACAGGCGCGGCAGTTACTCGCCGTGGCGGAGCAGGCGCTCGGAGCGGACTGGGCGCGGCCGCACCATCACCACCATGGAGACCAGGCGGTGAGTACCACGTCTTACATAGCTCACTAGATAAGTTATTCAATGAGGAAGAGGAGGGCGAGGGACAGGCGCGGCAGTTGCTCGCCGTGGCGGAGCAGGCGCTCGGAGCGGACTGGGCGCGGCCGCACCATCACCACCATGGAGACCAGGCGGTGAGTACCACGTCTTACATAGCTCACTAGATAAGTTATTCAATGAGGAAGAGGAGGGCGAGGGACAGGCGCGGCAGTTACTCGCCGTGGCGGAGCAGGCGCTCGGAGCGGACTGGGCGCGGCCGCACCATCACCACCATGGAGACCAGGCGGTGAGTACCACGTCTTACATAGCTCACTAGATAAGTTATTCAATGAGGAAGAGGAGGGCGAGGGACAGGCGCGGCAGTTGCTCGCCGTGGCGGAGCAGGCGCTCGGAGCGGACTGGGCGCGGCCGCACCATCACCACCATGGAGACCAGGCGGTGAGTACCACGTCTTACATAGCTCACTAGATAAGTTATTCAATGAGGAAGAGGAGGGCGAGGGACAGGCGCGGCAGTTGCTCGCCGTGGCGGAGCAGGCGCTCGGAGCGGACTGGGCGCGGCCGCACCATCACCACCATGGAGACCAGGCGGTCAGTACCACATCTTACATAGCTCACTAGATAAGTTTTTCAATGAGGAAGAGGAGGGCGAGGGACAGGCGCGGCAGTTGCTCGCCGTGGCGGAGCAGGCGCTCGGAGCGGACTGGGCGCGGCCGCACCATCACCACCATGGAGACCAGGCGGTGAGTACCACATCTTACATAGCTCACTAGATAAGTTTTTCAATGAGGAAGAGGAGGGCGAGGGACAGGCGCGGCAGTTGCTCGCCGTGGCGGAGCAGGCGCTCGGAGCGGACTGGGCGCGGCCGCACCATCACCACCATGGAGACCAGGCGGTGAGTACCACATCTTACATAGCTCACTAGATAAGTTTTTCAATGAGGAAGAGGAGGGCGAGGGACAGGCGCGGCAGTTGCTCGCCGTGGCGGAGCAGGCGCTCGGAGCGGACTGGGCGCGGCCGCACCATCACCACCATGGAGACCAGGCGGTGAGTACCACGTCTTACATAGCTCACTAGATAAGTTATTCAATGAGGAAGAGGAGGGCGAGGGACAGGCGCGGCAGTTGCTCGCCGTGGCGGAGCAGGCGCTCGGAGCGGACTGGGCGCGGCCGCACCATCACCACCATGGAGACCAGGCGGTGAGTACCACGTCTTACATAGCTCACTAGATAAGTTATTCAATGAGGAAGAGGAGGGCGAGGGACAGGCGCGGCAGTTGCTCGCCGTGGCGGAGCAGGCGCTCGGAGCGGACTGGGCGCGGCCGCACCATCACCACCATGGAGACCAGGCGGTGAGTACCACATCTTACATAGCTCACTAGATAAGTTATTCAATGAGGAAGAGGAGGGCGAGGGACAGGCGCGGCAGTTGCTCGCCGTGGCGGAGCAGGCGCTCGGAGCGGACTGGGCGCGGCCGCACCATCACCACCATGGAGACCAGGCGGTGAGTACCACGTCTTACATAGCTCACTAGATAAGTTTTGCAATAGATAACTCCTCCTTAAGTCGGCCCCTCACTGCTGAGGATCGTGGCCATGATGTAGTCGCTGAAGAAGGCCTCTCCATCTACTGCGTTCTTGAGCTTGATGAAGGGCCAGAGATATCGGCATCTGTAGTTCCTCGGACACCTGGTCGGACAATCTTCTGGGACTACGTCCTCATAGATAACTACTTACATGTAAAACTAAGAGGTGATCTACCACATAACTTTTTTAAACCATTTTTCATAGGCAATGTTTAGCTGGCGGTAAAAACTTTTTGTTTATCTAAAAAAAATATTGAAACAATTAAAATTACGGCGTTCATATTTCTCTATTTGCTGAAAAAACAATTCTAGGGACTCTTGTATTTGGACAGTTTTACACAGACTAATCCACTTATTCATAAACGTCGCTTAAGTTAAGCTTAACTTAGGAAACAGTTAAGTATCGTTTGTCTTTTTCAGTTTTATAGACATATTGATAAGATCGAAAGAGAAACAATACTTATTGGCTTGCTAAGTTAGGGGACGTTTATGAATAAGGGGGTAATTATCAAATTCACTAGTAAGATATAATATTAGATTTACATCACACTTGCTGTCTAAGCGCGCCATTGCTTGCGTGCGTAGCGGGAGTAATAGAAAAGTGAAATTCCCTAGGGAGTAATAGAAATTTCAGTACGTCTGTTAATTATATTTTGTCTTAAAACTTATTTTTTTTTCGGCAAGTGTGATGAAAAACATTGTATGCATCACGGTCGGTAAACGGAATACTAACTCGAGTCATAAAAGCTCTCCGTCTGACGGTGTCGGGCTTCTAACACTCTCGTTAGTAATTTCGTACTTACCTCCCTTGATGCACAATGTACTATTATTTGTTTCTCTTTTTTTAATGTTAAGAGCTTGTCCAAAAATCATGTAATCATATTTTGGCGATTTTTGACCTGGCGTTTGCAGTAATAGCGGTCTTTCCATAACATGACACAGAAAGAAATAATAATAGTACATTACTACCGAGGCCGGGAAGTGACTGGTTGCCGGCCGAATATATGTAGACGGCCGAGCGAAGCGAGGCCGGATAGTATTCGGACGGCAACATGTCACTTCACGGCCGAGGTATGTATAATGCTTTTCTCAAACATGCAATGAAATGAAACAAAAAAATATATCTTCTAAGAAATTATAAGTCAACTACATAACTAAGTCTTTGAAACACAACTAAAGTCAAATACGACACCGACACCTCATTTTTTTTTTAAGATTGACCTGTTTGAAAGTTGCAAATTTTTACTTTAAAAAAGCGGTATTAGACGACGCGGTCGGTTGGGTCCAATTAATCGCATGCGATGATCGGGGCCGACGGATCGCGCCGTATAATACTGCTTTTTAAATATTATTTTGAGCAGTTATTGTACATTTATTTTAAATTATATAATTTAAATACCTAATTTACCTGCAAAAATTTGCCAATCATTTTTTTATACTAATATTACTTATAGATAATTATTGGCTAAAAGCCAAGATGCCAGGTCACCACCCTATGTCAAATGAAAATTAAAAAAGAGGCACTTGCCGGCCTAGGCCGGCAACGAGGTACTTCCCGGCCACTTTTTAGGCACGTAACTACAACATTTCATTGCATGTTTGAGAAAAAGAATATAATAATACGGCGAGGATAGTCCGTCGGTTCCTCTCTCTGCGACCTTAACCACCGGCAGCTTGGGCCCGCTCCGTTGCCGGCGGCACCCTAGGTTAGGTTTTTTATAAAGTGTTTATATTTTGTATTGTTTTTGTATGTTGTAGAACACCTAGCCTAAGATAAAGGAAATAATAATAATAATAATAATTGTTTATTAAGTAAGACATTGGGTGTAGTGAGAAATGACTTGCCTTCGGAAACGTTCGTAAACACATGCTGTTTCAGGCAGTGTCACCGAGTCTGACTGAAGTAGCATGACATCTATTACTGTCAGTCTCAGTGAGATAGACTGAAACAGCATGACGTTGACGAACGTTTCCGAAGGCAAGTCATTTCTCACTACATCTGTACATTTTTTACTCTTAAGGACTAGGAAAAAATATAAGTGAACTGTTATTTACAAATATGTTCGAATGTCCAGGTGAGCAACGGCTGCCAGTACCGCGTGCGAGGCATCTCTCCGCTGGACCCCACGCTGGAGCACGAGCCGGCGGAGCGCGAGCCACAGTTCGCGCCGCCGCCGCCCGCGCCCGCGCACCCGCCGCAGCCGCAGCCGCAGCCCCAGCCTCAGCCCGCCGACGACTTCCGGTAACTTGCGAGATCTTGTCATTCTTTTTTCATCACACCTGTTCGGTAAGTGCGCCAATACGCTGCGGTGATGCGCGCCGTAGGTGCGTCATTACGTCCTAGTAGGCCGTTAAGGATTTTCATACAACATTACGTCGCACTAGCGCGGTCCGGCGCACGCCGCGCGCCGCGCCGAGATTTCTTTTATGAAAATGATGAAATTAAGTCATCCCTGATTTAGACCATTTTAGAGTAGTTTTGTGAAAATATATTGTTTTATTTACTTTTATGCATCACAGGTGTGATGAAAAACATTGTGTGTACCACGGGCGGTACAAGAATTATGTGCCTTCGGCTTGGGCTTTACTTTCACACTCGTTCGCAAATTCTTACTTACCGCCCTAAATACACAATGTACTATTTTACATCTCTAAATATTAATTTCTCTTTATTCTGACAACTAAGAGGACCTTTACATCTCTAGTAGTATAGATGCTTAATAATATTGTGAACTTGTACAATAGTAATTATTTTTGTTTAATATTATGATCCTTTATTTATTTCTCTCTTTTATAAAACAAAAATTATGTAAGAAATTCTTTAATGCTTGTTATTTTAATAAGATGTATTATTATACTGTTTTGAAAGAATAAGCCCACCTGAGTTTCTTATTGGTTCTTCTCAGGAACGGTGTAGAGTTTGAACCAGTAGTAGATTTTTTTCTCTCTCTTGATATGTCAGACGATTCGAAAATGCTTATTAATAAGCTTACTTGAATAAAGAATAGTTTGACTTTGTTTAAAAAAAAGTAAGCTTAGCACAAGATTGGTTTGACAGTATGTCGCCGCGAGATAAAAGTTCCTTTCTTTTACTACCTATCTATATTAATTAAAGTGGAACGGATAATTTATCTCTAAAAAAAATCTGTATGACCCATTTGTGTTATGCAGGTCGGCAACCTTCGTACCCCCGCACACCCCCGCCGTCACGCAGCCGACACAGACGCAGCCCTCGCAGCCCCACTCCAAGCGAGAACACCCCCCTACTGGAGTCAAGAAAAAGGTACGGACCGACGTCGCTAATTTCATTCTTGCATGTTGAAGCCGCGGGAATCTCTCAAATATCTACAGGTGTTACACCATCCACCTGAAAACCTAGAACGGCGTGATTTGGTAGGTTATACTGAACAACTTTTACTATAGAGCTAACCCAGAAATCTCCAAAAAAAATTGGCTCTTTCATACAAAATGTCTTTATCGATCGGTCAAAATATATGAAATAGTATATTTCCTAACTAGTGCGGGAAAACTTTTTTTCGGCGAGGGTTAATATTGGAATCAGAGTGAAACGAGAGCGTCAATCACCCGAGATAAAAAAAAATTTTTGCACGTGTAAGTGACGATTTTTTTCATAACAAGTGCGTGAAAAAGAGAAATTACCGCGCGCGAAGCGCGCGTAAAGTTCGTTTTTGCGCACTAGTTAGGAAACGGATTTTTTTATTTTATTTCGTGATTGGCCCCATAGTAAAAGTGGCTTAGTATAGCCTACTAAATCACCCCGATCAAGGTTTTCGGTGCATGGTGAACCACTCTGTATTTTTTTTTGTTATTATATTGTGTTTTTTATTAATAATTAATTTCAAAATAAATCACATTAATACTTCTTTTAAATCCACTTCGTAGGCTTAGTCACAATACAATAAATGATAAAATCCGCCACATAATATTTATATAATGTGATTTTTACGAAGCCTGTGTGTAATTAATAATTATTCTCTGTATAATTAAAAGTCATTTCGGAGAGATAAAATGTTTTCAATGCTGAAGTAAAAGCAATGTTGAAGAAAAATAATGATAGTAACAGAATTTTGAGGAGAACATGCTTTCGTCATGCACGATAATAGGCATGATGACTGGCAAGTCAAATCAGCATCTTTTTTCGAACTGTCAAAACGATCACCACTATGGAATTTTATATGAAATACTCAAAAGTGACGTCACGTTTGAGTACTGCCAAATGACCTACTCTTTTAAGTTCTTTTCAATTTATTAAATAGAAGTTCTGTACAAAAATTACTGCAATCTACATCTTAGTAATAATTTCTTCGTGTATTATGTCGTGCATAATGTTAAATAATTTATTTTTACTACAGTCATCATCCCTATTGTTTTTAGCCTATTCTTATTGCAAATAATATTGAGTATGAGTTTGTAAATGTAAACGTTTCTATTGTTTGTTTTAATGTGGCGAAATGTGTACGTCCCATATCCCTCAATCGACGACTTCAATCTCTTAAAATCCTGCTTAACTACATAATCCCTCAAGATTGTAACATCAGTGAGCAATTCTTTTGTATATTTTCATATTAATAAGGTAGATTTAAGCGTCCACATATCTATCTATATCGCTAGGCAAGACATGCAGAAACTAAACTTTGATTAATTTGTTTAAAACACACAAATTAATTGTTAACTGACGTTACAGTCTTATTAATTTATGCAGTCAATGTTTTCTTTGCAGTAATAAACAGTGTTCTACTTCTACTTTTCAACCGACTCCATAAAAAAGGATTCTCAATTCAAATCCGAGGGTTGCGTGGTGAAACCCGATAAGTCGAGATAATTTTTCATTGAAATGTCAACCTCACGTAAGTGTCATATAGTTTGTATTTCAAAGAACGGTTTGTTCGACTCACCAGGCAACCCTATTGTATGTTTTTTTTTTGTTTTTTATTAGAAAAATATCTCATTTGTGTGTCAGGGTCGGTTCGCGGGCGGCTCCCGGGCGCGCGGCGACGCGTTCGGCACGGCCACGCCGCCGCAGCCCGCGCCCGCCGCCTACTCGGCCATGGACGTGGACGGCGAGACGGACTCCAACCACGACACGGCGCTCACGCTCGCCTGCGCCGGCGGCCACGAGGACCTGGTCGAGCTGCTGCTGAGCCGCGGCGCCGACATCGAGCACCGGGACAAGAAGGTATGTCACTGCATAGTCCAGGGATCGGATAACGGTTTTTGCTAAGAACATGGACGTGGACGGCGAGACGGACTCCAACCACGACACGGCGCTCACGCTCGCCTGCGCCGGCGGCCACGAGGACCTGGTGGAGCTGCTGCTGAGCCGCGGCGCCGACATCGAGCACCGGGACAAGAAGGTACTGTCTCTGCGCTTATGCGTACATCATCAGTAGACTCCAACGTGTCGCACTGACATTAGACACTGAATGATGTTTTCACCGACTATCGATATCGATGCTTATGTTATGCAATTTCATGGAAGAACAGAGTTACTAACGAGAAAGTTCTTGAAGTTGCACAGCTGCCAAGTATTACGGCCCTGCTGAAACAGAGGCGTTTGTGGTGGCTTGGGCATGACCAACGGATGTTTGCCAAGGCAAATCATGCTGAGTCAAGTGGCATTTCAAAAGCGTAACGTAGGGCGACCCATGCATCGTTTCAAGGACTGCATAAAGCGGGACATTGGCTACATTTGATATCGATTGCCGCGCCTGGCAAGATCTCGCTGAGAACCGTGATGACTGGAGGCGTGCGATCACAAAAGGCTGAAAAATCCACGACGATGCGTGGTTTAAAGAATTAGCCAATAAGCGCAACAAGCGGCATGCTCGCCAGGGGGCTGCCATTGATTGCACAACAACAACATTTGTGTGTCGCAAATGTGGACGCATGTGCCTTTCCCGAATTGGCTTATTTAGCCACGAAAAACGTTGTTTTTTACAAACAGACGCTGTTTAAATCATCTGCAAAGATGTAGGTACAAGGCCTGTAGTGTAGTGTGTTATGCAATATTATTTATGATATTGCTAGAAGGTAACTAATAATCAATGTCTCTGAGTCTACCGCTGGACCTAGGTCTCTCCTAATAACTATGCATTTCGACACCCACGGAAAGATTTGGGGTGGTGACAAATGTATTTTTACTGCCGTCACTACGCGTACTGGCTAGAGCTCCGCTTGTGGGTAAGGTAGGAAAGTGGGATCGTGAGACACCAACACGGCGCATGTTTGGTTGCCTTGTTGAATTCCAGTGTCAGATTTATCTAAAGAGCGAGTAGACCCGGGACTCCAGATTCATTAGGACTTCCAGATATTATAATGGTCATAAATTTTCTACATGGCATGGAGCTTGCCTGGCCAGAGCGATAAATATTTTAAATTTGGCGTTTGAACAGAGCTAGCCATGCAGGTTAAATTCATAAAATTTCTTATTACTAAACAATATAACTGTTTGTTCAATTTTTTTCCGTTTTTGCAATGACTAAACATTTCCTATTTCCATATTACCCAGGGCTTCACTCCTCTCATCCTAGCGGCGACCGCGGGGCACGAGAAGATCGTCGAGATCCTCCTAAACCACGGCGCCGACATCGAAGCACAATCGGAGCGGACTAAAGACACGCCTCTCTCTCTCGCGTGCTCGGGCGGCCGCTACGAGGTTGTCGAGCTGATCCTTAATCGAGGAGCCAATAAGGAGCACAGGAATGTGTCCGATTACACCCCCCTCTCGCTGGCCGCGTCCGGCGGCTACGTCAATATCATCAGGCTGCTTTTACACCACCAGGTACGTTTGTTTATTTTATATAGACATATTTTTAAAGACTTGAATGACTGAGAATTTATGGCACTAAAAAGATCACTTAAAAGGCCGGGTCTACACTGAATAAGCTGTCTCTAGAGGAAATTGCCGCGCGAAGTAACTTGGTCAGTATGGACGTACCTCGCCAGAGACAAAAATACTGGCGAGTCACGTCCAGACTGACTGCGCGCAGGTATTTTCTCGTGAGTGCTGATTTAGTGTGGGGTCCACACTGAATCTGTTTGAGGCTGTATGTTGTCAGGCGGAGTTAAACAAAAAAAAAGTTCAGTGAAGCCAGAAATCTCGCTTGAATATTAAACTGCTTATTTATACTACTTACAAACTCAATGTCTCAAACGACATAGATTTGTGAGAATGCGGAAAGTTATTAACGTAACGTAACATTTATTTTCATCACACTTGCTGTCTAAGCGCGCCATTGCTTGCGCGCGTAGCGGGAGTAATAGAAAAGTGATATTCCCTAGGGAGTAATAGAAATGTTAGTACGTCGTTTTTATAATATTATGTCTTAAAACTTATTTTTTTGTCGGCAAGTGTGATGAAAAATATTGTATGCATCACGGTAGGTAAGCGGAATACTAACTCGAGTCATAAAAGCCCTCCGCCTAACGGCGTCGGGCTTCTAACACTCTCATTAGTAATTCCGTACTTACCTCCCTTGATGCACAATGTACTATTGTTATTAGGCTGAGATAAACTCCCGCACGGGCTCGAAGCTCGGCATCTCTCCCCTAATGCTGGCGGCCATGAACGGGCACACGGCGGCCGTGCGACTGCTACTCGACTGCGGCTCCGACATCAACGCGCAGATAGAGACCAACCGCAACACCGCGCTTACGCTCGCATGCTTCCAAGGTAACTTTGCTAGACCAGGCCCCTATACCACAAAACTTTACAATTCTACGAAATTGTCAACTTTTTGTATCGGAATTTATACAATTTTGTAGAATTGTACGCTTGTAAAGTTTTGTGGTATAGGCCACTGGGGGTTTCCACAACGCCGTTACAATTACATACTTTGCGCACCGAAAGCGGTATGGATCAGTGTTATCGCAGTGTTCGAAGCGGACACATGCATGTGCTTTTTGAACGTTACAAGCATCGACAAAATTATTCCTAAATAATGCACTAATTAAAATATTATTTTAATTCTTATAAATTATACTTTTTTAACCGCCGTGAATTTTTCATCAAACGTGCTCGTGACGTCACCAATTTAAAATTACACCACCATTACTCAAAGATTACATTTGAATGGGTATCATTTTTACATTGTAAAAACCAAATCAGTTTTTGTCTTATTTATCACTTGCGAGGTGAGCTAGATATGGACTGCCTCACACATCAGACTGCGGCGGTTAAAATTAACCTTTTCAATTATTTGTAATTAACCAGTCAAGAAAAATTTACAAGAAAATTCGTACGCTAGAGCGTGATTGACTCAGAATTAGTTATAGTTCGTGAATTATTAATTGGTAACTTTCTACCTACATTATAGTAAAAATAAACATTCAATTTATATTTCTCAAACTATACTTAATCCATTATTCCCACAGGGCGGCACGAAGTCGTCAGCCTGCTCCTCGACCGCAAGGCGAACGTGGAGCACCGCGCGAAAACCGGCCTCACCCCGCTCATGGAGGCGGCCAGCGGCGGCTACGTGGAAGTGGGGCGGGTGCTGCTCGACAAGGGCGCCGACGTCAACGCGCCGCCCGTGCCGTCCTCGCGCGACACCGCGCTCACCATCGCCGCCGACAAGGGGCACACCAAGTTCGTCGAGTTGCTGCTGCAGAGGTTATTTCATTTTGTAATAGGCTGTCAGAGGACAATGACTCGCCCTACGCTCCGCGATCCACTCACGCTGTCACTCTATCCGCTATAAACTCCCGCATGGGTTCGAAGCTCGGCATCTCTCCCCTAATGCTGGCGGCCATGAACGGGCACACGGCGGCCTCACCCCGCTCATGGAGGCGGCCAGCGGCGGCTACGTGGAGGTCGGCCGGGTGCTGCTCGACAAGGGCGCCGACGTCAACGCGCCGCCCGTGCCGTCCTCGCGCGACACCGCGCTCACCATCGCTGCCGACAAGGGGCACACCAAGTTCGTCGAGTTGCTGCTGCAGAGGTTATTTCATTTTGTAATAGGCTGTACTCGGTGAAAATAGCTTCAAACAAAAAAAAAGGTGAAAACCGGATTCTTCCAGGTCTGGACTAGCTTGGTCTCATTCAAATCAGAATCTCGATGATTCATTCTTTATATAAATGAAATAAAATGAAAAATGTTTATTTGATGCTAAAAATAGAAACAAAAAGAAAACTTAATCTATGCTAAATCTTAACCTAAGTACAAAGCATCAAAATGGATGCCACTCAGCATATGCCGATAACTAAAGGGTTTTAGTTATGGCGCTGGTTTTCAGGGCAACCAGAAATATTGCACTAGATATATAACACTAATCTGTTATACTAAAAAAAGAGTCCCTAAAAATATCTTCTGTCATGTCATGTTTTCTGTATCATTTTACTACGAGCATCGCGTAACGAAATCTCAAGTTTTGGGTGGAAATTCTAGGCCCCTATTTTTTATTATCAGTATTGAATCAGCTCGTGATTCTCATTAAAGCCCAAGCAAATCCAGATCTGAAAAAATCAGGGTGTCTTGATTATCTGAAACACATTGAGTCGCTAAACTTAGAATATACTGCATCTGAATAAAAGAACAATAATTATCATTCGAATGGAAGTTAGACATATTAGTTCTGCCATCTAGCGCATGTGATTTTTCTTAGTAAGCCACTTACTAAATCTAATTATGTATTCCCAGGCGAGCGGCAGTAGAAGTGAAAAATAAGAAAGGCAACTCCCCTCTATGGCTGGCCGCGAACGGCGGTCACCTCGCCGTCGTCGAGATGCTATACGCGGCCGGCGCCGACATCGACTCACAGGACAATAGAAAGGTATGGTCGACTCCTGCGATCTTATATAACATGGACGTGTGGCTCAAAAATGCCCCCAAAAACAATTGTTCAATTGTGTCAAGGGCAGGACATAGCGCCTTTTCTTAACACCGCGTATATTTCGGCGATTATCTTTGAGAAATGTTTATACCAATCACAATTATATTTAAATGGCGGTTTAAGTTTTTATAGGTTGATGTTGAAATTAATTACAGTGACGCATTGAAGAGGGGGCGACACTTGTCAACAAAATTCAGGACCGTTTTTGAAAGTCAATTTAGTATGGCGTGCGGCTTCCATGTTTTATTTGTTCGTAAGTCGGCTCCCAAAAACGGTTTACCAACATGCGTTTTGAAATGTGTACACCTTTAAAGAGGAAATGGTTGAAATAATCTCGTGGTCTTGCAGGTATCGTGCCTGATGGCCGCCTTCCGAAAGGGTCACACTAAAGTGGTCAAATGGATGGTCGGTGTAGTCACGCAATTCCCTTCAGACCAGGAAATGACAAGGTAAGTTGTTTAATTAGAAAAGTTTTACCGTGTAGAAATAATAAAACACGCTTGAATTCATAATTAATTGTCCTTATCATGCATAAAGGGCTCAGGACTCTCTGAAGCAATTAAGCTTCTTCATTACCACAAAACTGACAAAGGAATGCGCACAGTCATTTGAT
The DNA here is from genome assembly GCA_025490895.1 of Thaumatotibia leucotreta. Classification (NCBI taxonomy): domain Eukaryota; kingdom Metazoa; phylum Arthropoda; class Insecta; order Lepidoptera; family Tortricidae; genus Thaumatotibia; species Thaumatotibia leucotreta. Next base: position 118 of record JALPQI010030667.1, on the reverse strand, counting down.
AATTGCTAGTGATATTTACTTTTTGACAGCCATACACGACAAAGTAAAGTTGTGCCATGGGCGCCATGCTATTATACTAAGGATTTACGTGGAATTTCATTAAGTTCAATTTCGCTTA